>MINK01004421.1:0-18491 GCA_001735545.1 Phormia regina
GCTAAATCTAACAACTTGAGTTTACTCTTTAGTTCAATTTTGGATAGAAAATGTTGACATGGACCTTACTTAAAATGTTATCCTATGTGTTATAAAAATATGTCGTTCAAAATTAGGGCAATAACTGGTGCCGCAACGGCTCTGAAGTTTGAAAATATGAAGAAGTAAATATGAATTTTAGTTTTCATAAAAATTTTGTCATTAAATAATTAGTTTTGCATTTTATTGTAAAGGAATCGTAATGTACACAGAATTATTGTTACAAAAAGATATAAAACAAAAAAATTGGTTGAAAAATGTAAAATTTATTGAAAATTCCCCAGGCCATTAATGTGTCTCAGAGCACTTGAATTCGAAATGTGACAGCTGTTTCAGCTATCGTCAAAAAATGTTGATATTTTTAACGGTCATTTTAAAACTCACATTTCAGTTTTTTTTATACTTTGTTAAACAAATCTCAATATTTGTGGGAGATTTCATAGGAATTTATGGACAACAGATTACGGAATAAAACAGTAAAAAAATTAGGTCAATACCTCATATAGTTTGTCTGTACCTGCATTTTGAATTCAGCGGATTTATTACATTAATAGAACTTTTTTAAAATTTTATAATGTACTTAATTCTAAATATATGGAAACTAGTTGAAATTTTAACTATTTTTTGGTAGATTATCATGAAACTAATGAAATTTATTTATTAACAACCGATATTTACAATGATGGTGAAAAAAAATGAAATTAACCTTTAAACGAACTTGGGGTCAAAATGACCCCGATGTTTTAAAAACATGTCAATTTGAATATATTTCAATAAAACCCGTTTGCAATTCCATTTATTCAGAAAATTGATAAAAATTCAGAAAATTGATAAAAAAAATCGAAACTTAGTTTTTTTGCAGCACTCTAGTGTAGTATGTATGTAAGTATATGAATTGATTTTGGTAAAAAAAATATGAAGATCATAAGCATATTTTGCAAGGATTTATTGGGAGAAAAAAATCTTCATAAATGTATGTGCAAAATAATTGTTTTTATTGCTGTCATATGAAATTATGAAACAATTTACATGAATTTACATGAAATATTTACATTAAAAAATACTTGTTATAATAATTTTAAAACATTACAAAATCGGTTTATAAATTATATATGTAAATCGGTTTATAAATTATATATGTAAGTGCCAATAATGAACAAAATCAAAAGACTTAAGATCATTTCAAATGTGATATCTTATGGAATTTATGATATGTATTAACTATTTGATTTTTTAAAGAAATATTTATTCAAATATTTGCATAGGTGTATGTAGCTACTTATATCGTATGTATTTTTTTTATGCATGTACTTACTTAATATATCACGTATTTGCAACACCACTGTCTGCATGTCATGGATGAGCATGTAAAGTATATCCCTTGAGATATCTTTGACTGCAATACACAAAAATGTTTGGTATATATGTAAATAAGAAAGTATGCTTTTAAAAAATATTCAAAACTGCACATGTTATACACATACATATGTAGTTAAAAAATGATCTGAATTGTTGCAACTATAAAAGAACACATAATTGATAAATTGAAAGGCAATGAACGAACTAGTCAATTTAAATATTTGATTATAAGTAAATATATGTTTAGTACCACTTAAACAATTATCAATTAACCAGAATAATAAAATTTTAATATCTCTTAGAGAAATTAACGTAAAGTGAAAGTCATATCAAAATCATTATATTTAATAATTTTTTTAATTATCTTGTTGTCCTAATCATAATTGATCAGTTTTTAGGAAATAAGTAATAAAATAAATACTCGAATTATTAATTTCAATCATACTCATAAATAATTAATTGATTTAAGATGAACATGGATGGTAAATTTGTCTCTTAGTTTTTTTATGAATATTTTTTTTTTTAGCGCAAAGAGAATTTATTACAAGATGCGCATGTTTGCTGATTATGTCTCCTGTGAAAACTCTCTTCACCACAAAAACTCTTACTCTCGGCATACATTTTATTGAGCTTCGTGGGACATTAAGCTTTCCCTTTTGCTACACTTTATTATTGATGGAATAGAATTAAGTGTACAACAGACATCCTGATGAGTATTGTGGCTGCTGTTCGTGCGTTGTGGTCGTTTGACGATTTTGGTGTGCTGCGGTAAATATTTGCTACTACTACCACATACTACAACTATTACTACTACTACTGCTGCTGCTGCTGGTGCTGTTGTGGAAAAAGTGTTGCTAGCTCATTAAAGTAATGATTTTTCTACATTATAATGAAAAAAATAAATTAAAATGAAAATAAATTTTGCAATAAAATGTGTTCAAAATAAAACATACCAAGTTGTAACGAAAAATATACATAGCAATTTAAAAATGAATGTGAAAAATATAAGTATTTTCTAAAAAAGAAATAAAAGAAATTAAGTGAAAATTCCATTTTCCGTTTAAACGTCTTTGAAAAAAAAAGTGAAAAAAAGAAGAAGAAAAATATTCAGTCCTTGTACTCGTTCTTTACTACAACTAAAAGCTTGTAGGAGTTCAATATTGTATAATATGTACAACGTACGAATGTACCAACAACATATACAGTAGCAAAAAAATATATATATAAAATATCTTTTTTTTTTTTAAATTTAATTTTTTTTAAAGAAATTTTAAATGAATTCCAATTAAAAGAAAAATAATAAAATTTGTAAAAATGACATAGCAACGAAAACAAAAAATAATATAAAATAATAAAATATAAATAAATTAAAGTGTCTATATAATGAAATAATATCTGCCTTTAAAAAAAAATTTTAATAAAAATTTTGGCTAAATAAAAAACAACATCAACAACAAAGAGAGTGTATATTCTTTTAATTAATGTACATATATGTATGTATAATTAATATACATTATTATTATTATTTTTAATATTATTGCTGTATTAGATTAATACAATCATTTTTGTGTAAGTGCAAAAGGAAATAACAACCACAATAAATATAACAAATACAACAAAATAATATAAAGTACTATTTCATATAGTATTTTAATTAATTAAATAAATTGTGTATTAAATAGCGACCAACAGAATAAAAGTGAAATCCGAAATAATAAAATATAAAAGAAAAATATTCAAAAGAATTATAACATATATATAACAAAAAAAAAAAAAAGTAAAAAAATAAAATGTTAATTATGTTCTAAATGTGCAATTTGTTCATTAGTGTGTGTAACATTTTATGAGTGTGTGAGTGTGGCAGTAATTTTAAAAATAGAAAAGTGATATATTTTATTGTCGCTCCTAAAAATCTGCTACAAAATATTCATACAGACAAGCGTACATGTGTATACTTATGTGAAATAATAAAAAAGAAAAAAAAAAAATAATAATAATAATCTAAAACATGCACACATAAACACATACAAGCATACTTATACACATACTCTTGCTCTTACCGACGAATAGCCCAAAGAAAAAGGGAAGAAAGTACAAATACACCACATTTCATTTAGTACTTTTTAGTTGGCATTGTTGTACACACTCGCACTAGAGAGTACAACAAATTGGACAAGTAGTCCAATAGACGTTTTGGCAGACAGTCAAGCCTACTAGCCAGCCAGCCAGGCCACCAAGTCACATTGACTGTCATACATACACATGCTTACATTTATACAAAAAGCATGAATATTTGTATGTATGTATGTATACACAAACATATGATAGTTTGTTTGTTTGTGTATGTATACATACTTAAAAATAAACAAGGAAGTAGAGGAAGAATATGTTTGCATGAACATTAGACTGGCTCAATTGATAAAAGAAGATGAACATTTTTAGGTTTAAGATTTTTTCTTTTAAAAAATTGTGTTTATTGAATAACTCGCTAGTAAAGGTTTTTTATGCTAAAGTTAAGTGCATTGTATTCTTCGATTAAATTTAAAAGAAGTTGTATAATAAAGTCGAATAGATTATAAGATTATCTTCTAGTTAAAAAGAAATAATATTAATTTTGTAAAATCATATAAAGAGCTTTTTTGGTGACTTTTCAACCCAATTAAGGTTTTGACATCAAAATTTTCCAAGCGCAAAATTTTTGGTAACATAAATATATATGTTTATCCTAAACTACTATTTCGATAGAATTGCAATGTATGAACGAGTTGTAGAGGCGGACTTAGTTTGTTTGGAAAAGCCATCTTGTAACCACCCTGCGAAAAGATAAAATTTGACACTGTAAATATGTAAAAGTTTCATAAAATCATAACTTCTACAACTGAAGTTTGATTTCAAAGATTTTATTAAAACGCTTGACAAAAAGTATTTTTTACGTTCGAATTTTTGCCTCCAATTGTTTTGTTTTCTTTCGGAAATATGCCTTGGTGTATAAAAGCGAGAAAAATTATAAAAAAAACCTATTATTCGCAATATATTTCAAAATAAGGTGGTTGAACAAATTTTGAATTATTTCAATTTGTCAAGACGTGAAAATTTTCAAAGGTTAAAACGTTAATATTTTTTCGAAGTAGTATTTGACAATCAGTGTTGCCAGGACGTGAGAAAAAAAGAAGCTATATTGGACTTTTAAAAAGGTCAAAAAAGGCCAAATGTCGCAAAAAATAAAGCCAGAAAAAAATTTATTTGTTTGTTCATATTTGTTTTTGGCATTTCTTGAAGATATATTAGTGAATTTATAAATTTATCATAAATAGTTCCTATGGATAATAAAGTTTTTTTTTCTTTTTTAAATAACTATAATATTATTGTAGATTGAAAATAGAATATTTAGGTTTTTTGTGCGAATAAATACGCAAAAATGCTTAAATTTGTGATTTTTTGAAAAAAAAAAAAAAATAATAATAATTTTTAGCTATATTAAGAATTAAAAAAGGCTAGGAAAAAACCTAGAAGCTAAAACGAAAATTTTGAAGCTAAAAGCAAAGCCTTAAAAGGCTAAACTGGCAACACTGTTGACAATGATTCATAAAAGCTTAATAAGGAATTTTAAATTGTCTCCATTCGGTTTTAAAATCGGGGCTTACAGTTAATCAAAAAGACTCATGTGGACATTTGAATCGAAATTTAAGAATCCTTTTTTTAAATATTTATAAAGTCGAAATCCTTATGTTTTAAAAATATAGTTTAATGTCAAAATCCCAGCCATTCGAGCGATTTTAAAACAGGTTTCTCCAAAAGGTCGAATAATCGGCCTCCACCTTACATGCAGCATTGGTTGAATATGGTCAATTTTAGAAAAATGTTTAATTTTCCCAGGGCAAACCCCTAAGGAAAATGAGCTCAAAATTATTTCGTACCCGAAAAAAACGTAGACAAAAAAATATTGATTGAAGGATTTTTTTAAATTGCATGAACAAGCATGTTAATATTATATTTTTTCGGTCGTCTAATAAAACCAAGGAGTTTATAATCTATCGAAAAACATCTAAACACATGTTTTGCCTCATAACTTTTTTCCGAAGCAGTATTTATTTATTTATTTATTTATTTTTTGTTTTTGATATAGTTATCTTTGAAAAATATATCAGTTATTATTTTCAATGAAAACCATATTGATTTGATCTGATTTTGATCAAAATGGGTGACGAAAACGATATTTGTGCCATAAATTATTAAACAATTTCAAAAAAAAAAAAATGTTAATAGGTCCTGCAAATAGTTGGCCAATGAATTAAATGTCTGCTGTCAAACTGTTTCCAATGTTATTGAATATTATCAAAAGAATTTCATTGATATGAAACAAAGTTAAGGTCAAGAAAGAATATTGAAAATAATTTTAAACACATTTGGTAGAAAATCACCTCCGTTAGCTCATTACTCAGGCTAATCGGTGCAAAAAGTTAATCCTAATGCGGAGTTGAAAACATAAAGTCCGAAATGTTCAAAATTGGAATGCTGTAAAAAAATTTTTGAAGCCAAGAATAGGGCACGGAAATTAAGAAACTGTGAGACTCCTTCTACGCTCAATAAGCACCATGTCTTTAGGTGTTTATGAAAGCTCAGTACGTATATTAAAAGTATATTTAGACAAATTTATTTTTTCAAGATACTTGGCCCTCATTTGAAAAATACATTGCAAAAGAATCTCTAATTAACCTAGCATTTGCATTCCTGGACTGTGATTTTTACAAGTTTGTTCAATGCACTGTTTGCTTTCATGACTCGGTACTCAATGTGCCACATGCAATGTCTTCGTAGTCCACATTATGAAATTATGATATTAAAGAAGCTCATAATTCCTAATGTTTTGTTCATATTTTTAGAATTAGGTAAAGGACTCGGATATGACACTATATGGAGAGTAGTAGCGACATATTATCAAATAATTTCGGAATTAGAAAAATTTAAATTTGGACAGCATTGCTTTAAATTTTGGGATTAATTAAAGGAATCTCGGATATGATATTAAGTAGTTCTCAATGGAACATTATTAGTTTTATATTTTAAATAATTTGTAATGATATACTTCTATTTTATTAAAATAAAATATTAACAGCATTGATGGCTAATTCCGTAATTAGATGAAGGACTCGTGTATGACAATAAATGGAAATGATGATGCAAGTGAAATCCTATTATGTAGTATTATTGTAATTCTGAACAGATTTTAAGTTTTAAAATTCCAAAATTATTTTAAACAAAGATATGATAATACCTTAATGTAGCTTTTAAGGACTTCAATAATCGCTAATAAGGTTTCTATAACGATGATATATATGGACTGAGCAGAAATTGCTGTGCAAAATTTAAGATCTTCAAATTTGTTACCCGTTGCCACATATCATAATGTAAGGAAAAGACGTTGATATGGAGGAATCACTTTTCTCATTTGTGTATCTATTTTTTCAATTAAAGGTGTTACAAAATTCAACAGGTCGTCGTAGCACTCGTAAATAATTTAAAAAAAAATGTTGAGAATTATTTTGTCAAAATTTGATGTTTTTTTTTTTTTGAACAAAAATCAAGTTTTAATACATTTTAATGTGATATTTGAATAGAAAGTTCTATGAAATAATGATTTTACACATATTAAGAGGTAACAATTGCAAATGTAATAATTCTCAATTTTGCGCAGAGAGCAATTTTAGAAGATACAGATCATTTTACACTATTTCAAATCAATATAAATTTTAGCACAAGCAATGAATTAAATCAACTAAGAACTATACGTGTTAAGTCAGTTAATGAGATTTAATTTGAAACCTAAAATATTAATTATTCCTGCATTTCGATATTTTAAAATTTTAAAATTACTGTTTGAAATATTTTCACACTTTTGTTTTGCAAAATTTAGCATTACATTTCTGTTTGTTTTGCAAAATGTTGGAGCTGTCTAATGTACATAATTACGTATGTATATGTAGTTGTGTTGTATGTGTATTTAACTGAGTATTATTTAGTGAGTGAGTAAAAACATACACAAATGTATGTGTGTGCATAATGTTTTATAGTGTAACATGGCATAGAATATGAATGAAAAGGCATAAATCGTTGTTTTTTCGTATTTACACCACCACCTCCTTCATGCCCCACAACAACACAAAAGTACCAAAAACATTCTCAATCACCCGCTCATTTTGCTTTAGCCTATACTTTTCTTTATTCGTTTTTCTTTTTTAATTTTCTTTTGGCTTATTTTTTTTTTTTACATTTCGTTTATCATCATCGACAATAACAACAACTGAAAATGACGAAGAGAAGGTGTTGTAAAATCTGTCAAAAAAATAACAATTCTGTTTCTAATACATAGTGGTAGTAGTAGTAGTATTTGCTTGACAGAGATGTTGTTGAAGACAATAACGAAAACGTCGACGACAATGATAATGATGATTATGAATATTATGGTGGTGTTGGTTAGTTGGTTGGTGGTGAAGATGTTTGCTACAATAATAAACAGTAGAAAATGTTAATAGAGCGCCATATACATTAGAAGCTCTATAAATACCCATACAAAACATTTTACCTTCCTTATCTTCTTATTTCTCTTATTTTTTTTTATAATTTTTGTATTGTTTTTTTGTTTTGAGGGCATTTTTATATCTCTTCGTGTTGTCTGTATGAGTGTACGTACATAACAATGTAAATACATATACATACATACATACATTTATGTACAAATGTATGTATTTGTGTATGTGTATTAAAATGTTTTAGTTTAAATATGTGTGTTTGTGTTTGAAAAGGTGCCATTAAATATTACACACGTGTGTTTTATATGCAATTTCAAATTCATTTTAAAACAGATTAAACAAAAAAATCCCGTCAACTAAACAAACAACTACAACGACAACACTTATAAAAAATATCCTTTTTTATTTTCTTTGCTAAATTCTAACAATTCATTTTTGCTGCTATACTACCAAAAAAAAAAAAAAAAAACGATAAAAAAGAAAAGAAATATAAAAAAAAAAAACATAAAAAAATAAAACAGATATTCGTGAAAAAAACGTGCTCCAGTTTTGTAAAGAATTCAACACCAAAGAAAAACTCTTTTCGTTTTGTTGAACGAAATCACAAAGGAATAATAAAAGAAAAAAAAGTGACAAAAGGAAATATAAGAAAGAAAGAAGAAGAAGAAAAAAAGAACAAGCAAATAAAGTGGAAGCAGAATATTAAAAAGGTGGGTCAAGTGTAAATTTTTGATAGATACTAAAACCAAATACACATGATGTTTAAATAGAAATAACAAATACTCAAAAACACATGCTACCACAAATCCTATTTTTAATAATATAAATTACCATGAAAATATTTAATTCTTTAACAAATGTCTAACCACATAAACTT
Source organism: Phormia regina (assembly GCA_001735545.1). Lineage (NCBI taxonomy): Eukaryota > Metazoa > Arthropoda > Insecta > Diptera > Calliphoridae > Phormia > Phormia regina. The sequence continues at coordinate 8,806 of MINK01004421.1, forward strand.
TTTCTGAACATACATATGTACATATGTATGTATGTATATAAATAAACCAAAGTATGGGAATATCCTTCTTGGAAAAAACTCCATTTCCTTTTTAATTATATTGTATACAACTATGTATGTATGACAAACAAAATAAAATAAAATATATACAGACATACTTGTTCTACTATAAAATGACTACATAATTATTATCATGCTCATCATCTTCATTTGCATTGAAACTCATAAAAATTATTTACATTGCATTGGACTGTCAACGTTGCGGAAGTCATCTAGTGGTTAGGAAATTAAATTTTAGCTTTTAAAGGATATATTCATATAAATTTACTTATATGCAGTTATGTATGTATGTTTGTGTATGGATGTATTTAATTACATATAAATAATCATACAATCATATGCATTTTATTTAATATTTCTTTAGTTTTTTTTAATAAAATTTTGTTAAAAATGTCTCCTAAAATTATGCAACTATTATTGGTTTGTTAATTGATTAATTTTATTTGGACTATAAATTCTTCCTGTTTATTATACTTTTTTAAAAAATTAAATTTTTTAGAAAATTCGTGAACCGATTGTTATGATATTTTTATTAAGTTTTCCTAAATTTTAATTATAACTTAAAGTAGTAATTTGGATGCGGAATCATTCCATCTGCAGTTGATAGCTGCTTATATGTGTAATAAATCTTCGAAAGAAATTTTCATTGGTAGGCAAATATTTGTTTTACATTTTAAAATTTTCTATTTTTGCACTAACGTGGTCTCAGATAAATAAAAAAAATTTAATATAAATAAAGTTCAAAGCGAAAATATTTTTTCATAAATATTTACAACTTTAAATGGGGAATATTTCGATAGAACTTAGAATTCAATTATCTTTCCTTACAAGGGGTCATTTCTAGTCCTGATTTAAGAAATGATATGAATTCAATTTGATGGGTTATAATTAGGGTTTGGAATTTCCCGTGATATTTTGTTTCCCGGGAAACGGGAATGAAAAATTCGATTTCCCGGGAATCCCGGAAAACTTTAAATAGTAGAAAAAAGCAATAATTTTTTATAGGGAATATTATTTTTTTTTCTATTCAATACTATAACACAACATTATTAATCACATTTATGATTAATTAACAGAAAAAAACAATATTGAAACATGGCTTCCAATTTAAAATTTAAAAAAAATTTTAAATATTTTATACAAATAAATTAAGTTCCTATTGTAAGGAAAGGTTTCAAAGATTTAATTATTTAATTCACTTTCCAAAGTCGAATTAAATTTATTATCCCAGATATTTCTTTGGAGCATTCATAACAATTCAATTCATAGACTTAAATTCCTTGACTTTGATTCCTTAAAGAATGCACTACCAATTATACAAGTCGAACATAAAAAATATTTTGAATAATTAAAGTTTTCTTCTATTTAATTTTTTAGAAAATATCTTTTGATACATTTTGTAAAATATTAGCCTTCTTCCCGTTTGCTAAATTGAGAGCACGCGGGATCCCTGGTTCCGGAACTCGAAATTGAGAAATGAGAAAGATTTTAAGGGAATAATGCTCTTCTTCTTGCACTAAGCAGCCAAGATTATTTCTGTGGATAATATTAGTAAATTGTCAAATAAGCAAAAACTACAAATGAAAACTTTTTATTAAAATAAATTAAAATTATTTTGTTTTTGCAACTAAGAGAAAATGCTAAAAAAAATAACAAAAACAAAAATTCAGTAGAAGTATGCTTTTGTGAATGATATTATGGAATAAAAAACTATATACTTCCGATTTTTAACTTAAATAGTTTTTCATGCTAAAAATTTAAAAAAATATAAATCTGATAAAATTAGTTTTCATTTAATATTGATATTGATAGATATTGTTAATCATTTCAAGACGAATATTTTTAAAAAATAAAGTGCATTCGTAGCTTAACATGAAAAACCATTAAGTTAAGTTTCAAAATGGTACGTCAACAATAAAATGTTTAAAAAATTGTAGCAATATATAGTTAAAAACATTACATTACATTAATGTAAAGCTTTCACTAAAGCGATACCAACAGTAACACTTTTTGCTATAGGATTATAAAACTACATGAATTTTAAATTTCCCGTTTTCCCGGAAAAATTTAAAAAAATTCCCGACAAAAATTTACGGGAATTATCGGGATTCCCCGCCCGGGAATTCCAGAACCCCAAACCCTAATTATAATGTTCTACATATATTTACTTTGTCCAATTTTTCATAGGCCTCCAAAGTTAAAATATATAATAATTTTATAAACTCCTAAGACAAGGCAAGGAAACAAAACAAAATCTATATACAGTGCTGGACAGAATGTAAGCAACAAAAATTGGGTTATCCTAAATGTTGAATTATTTTTTAAATTATTAAATCTACAACAAAACTAATTTCGTAATATTGTTAGAACATAAGGGCACTAACAAATATTTGTACCTTAGAAGATGTGGATTTGTTTCTTTTTGCAAAAACTAGAAAAAATACGAGTTTTCAGTTTACAAAAAAAGACTTCCGCCAAAAACTAAGTTCAGTTATTATTAAAAATAAAAAGGTAACATATGAAAATGGTTTTGTCAAATCATATTTAATATATACTCTACTCAAATTCCATTGAAACTTTTTGAAGAAATTACAGGTTAAGCAAATATGCACTGCTCACTGAAAAGCTGACTCAACAAAGATATATTTTTTATTTCTGTTATAAAAGAAACAATTTAAAAATTTATATAAAAAGATTGCTTCTTTCCAAAATCAACAAAATTAATCATATTAAAAAGTATAGTACTTATTACAATTTAAAACAATATCTATTATCGAATACGCAACGCCGGTCAACCCGGTATAATGTTATACTCAACTGGAAACTATACTAGGGAAATCAATTAAGATATTAATTGCATTAAAACTGCTAAATTTTAAGAAAAAAATGAAATTGAGATGCGCCTTTAAAGGCATCATCTCTGTGATCCTGATATCATGCCTCCTTTATGTGAATCTTTTAGAGATCCCAGAAGCTATAAAATCATGCCTTTATAGAAATTATTATTACTATTATTATTATTACTTCCATTTATTTCATTTGTTTTATAAAAAAATAATAAGAAAAATCAGACATTTTTTAAATCTGTTCATCAACTTAATTTACTTTTATTTGGGTAATCTTTAATTGTTTAATCTGCAAAAAACAAAAACACAAAATTTCTTCAAAACAAACTGAAAATTAAAAAAAAAAAAAGTAATAATAAAGCACAAAAAACGTTACTAAACATGTCGTTTCTTGTATATTAGAATGAGAACTAAAAAAAAACATATTTAAAACATAAAAAAGTTACTTCTTAATACTTTGAACACACGAACACAACTAATCAACGCAGTTGAAAATATTGCATCATTCAACATAGCAGAACTTTTTGTTTCATTCATTCATTCGCTTACAATTCTGCATCCACGTAAGCGAGAGAGGATGCAGGTTGTAATTCGGTAAAAAAATATATGAGCCTAATGTAAATTTCTCGCTTCCTTTTACAGCTTACTCAAATGCGCATCAATGATGTGCTATCGGCAGGCATGAATAATTTTGTACTGCTTACCAGTACCTAACAATTTTTTGCTGGGTAAGATCTTAATGTATGTACATCAAATATATATTAAAAATTTTTTGTGAATACGGCTGTTAGTATTTATTATGACATTTGTTGTAATAACTTCTAAAATATGGCGAGTCCCAGAATCCCACTTTTCATGTCATGTCAACGTTATATTAAAGATAATTGTGATACCTTTAGTATGGCATCTCAATAAATCTTATATAATAAATACTTCAAAAGATATTTGTAATTTTATGTTTTTTGAGCTACTTTGCAACTTCAAGTCGTGTTATTTCGCAAACCAGTTGATGAAATTATACGAAAGTTTGAATTAGTCTTAGTTTTAACAAGTACCAAATATTATCAAATTCGGAAGAGGTGAGAAAATCAGCTGGTTGGTTTTAAATTGAATGACTCTTTAGGATAATTATTTTCAGTATTGACTTTTTATCCTAGCAAATTATAATCGAATATTTTGAATACATTTAATATTACATATTATTACAAAATCATATCAATATCTGCAGTATTTATTGAAATATAAAAAGTTAAAACTAACACACTTTTTTATAAATGTTAAAAATAAAATTAAAAGATTTTGCTTTAGAAACTTTTCAATACAAATACAATAATATTAAAATTACAATGATCTTATATTCATAATGATCATTTGCTGCAACAATGTCATAACTCAAAAGTTAACTTCAGTAATGCATAGTAAATAATGTGTTTTATTAACTGGTAAAACCATGATGCACGAGTTTGTTATGGATATATTTATATTTTACCCGATAAAAGTACTACTATCTAATGTCTATTATTTGTAACTGTTTATTATTTATATATATTTATGGATTTAATATAAAATGTAGATGTATTTAAGCGTATACACAATAGTACTTAATTATATTAAGTATACGTCCTTTTAGTGAAGTATAACGGTTTTTATGAAATAATTATTATATTATAATATAATAACTGCAATAAAAAATTACTTGAGAAATGGAGAATTATAAAAACTTTTTAAATTGACAGAAAGACTGACTTCTCTGAAAAAAATCTTAAAATTCTAAAAATATATTTTTTTACAGATTGATCTATATGAAATATAAATTTTAAAATATTATCGAATTAACTGCAATTTTTAGGCAGAAGGGAGGACAATACTATTTTGCCAAAGATAAAATTCTAAAAATACATAAAAATAAATAATAATAAACTAAATAATAAATAATTATAATTAAAATTCTCCTAACTTAAGTGACATTTTCGGTCCTTTTCTGGTAAGCAATACAAATAAATTTCTCATAATTGTTATTATCGAGATCGGCAGAATGTAGGGTATTACGTGGTCGATATTGATAAAAAATGTTTATTTTTATCAGAACACCTAAAAAATGTTATTTTCTTAGCAAAATTTTACTAACAGCTATAGATAAACTGTTACAACTTCTGATCCCGTTCAGATTGGTTTTTGAAATGTTAACACTTTATTTCAAGACCCTTTTCGGGATATTCCAGGATAAGGGATATTTTTCCATTTTAGAGATCCTTGCTCCAGGAAGATATGTAATTGATCTTAACACAAAAAGGATTCTTGGTCCTTTCCATTGATACCAATTAGTTTAAAATCGTATAATGCACATAAAAAGTAATTAAATCTTAAATTTTGTTAAGTTTTGACAAAATGACCGATATCTCCATATAAAAAATAAAAAAAGTTGTGCCATTTACTCCCTAGAATGAATGAATGGTTAATGTGGTTTGAATAAATTCACAAAATAATTTTTTATCACGCCTCAATACACAGCCCACTCTGTTTTTTGTGTAAAGCGTCATCATTTTAAATCCGATTGGACAGTGGGGCAGAATCGAAATTTTTTGGAAATAAATCTGTAACATCGGATCAGCTGGTTGGACTTGCATGAAATTTGATATAGGTGTAACAGAGGAGTGTACAATTTTGAGTTTGGAAGAAGGATACAACAAAGAGGGCTTAAAGTGGGGTACCTCTGACATGAAAAATTTTAATCGCTTATAGATGTCACTTCTTGTATCTCGTATACATTCCTCCTAATTTTCATTTATATACATATATACATATACATATATACATATACTATTTTTGTTTTGAAGTAATTAATTTTTTGCATAAATAATAGAAAGGTTTAAATAACTGATACATCCACTTTTTTAATCTCTTAAATGGTAGTAAAGGATAGCGAAACGCTTCGGATTAAGGCCGTTTTTATAAAATTGTGTATTGTTTTAATTACAAAGAGTTACTGCCAATATAACAAAATTTTTATTGATTTAACAATTTAATCTTCGTATATTACGAAATTTTACTCAAATTAACATATTTTACAAAAATTATATTTAACAAGAATTTTTAAGTTGATTTAAAGAAAATTTATTCAAAGTACATTTTTTCCCCCTAAATTCGGGATGACGAATCTATATAAAACCTTATTCTCCAAGAGTAATGATAAAGAATACGAAAAAAAACAAATTTATTAAAATTTATAAACTCTCTATTAAATATTCGATTGAAGTCTCATACTGTTGGTTTATTCCCATTCAGTCACACACTCAAACATACACACACACAAGTTATTAATAGTATAAAAATATATTTTCAACTTCCAAAAACATGGACCATTATTTCCTTCTTCTACTACTATACGTAATATTTATTTATTTACTACAAATTCTTTTTATGATGAAAAACGTGATTTCTTTTGTAACGTAATATGTTTTGTAGGTATATGTACATACATACCTACATACATATGTATGTATATATATATATATAATATATTATGATTTTGTATTATAGTACAAACATTTGTGTATATATGTATGTATTGTGGCTATTACCACAAATCCATACTTAAACACACACACATATATATATATATACAAGTCTAAGTATATATTTTTAAAAAGAATATTAAAATGAAAGAGGAAAACAAAATTAACAAACCATTTTTATTTAAAAATAACACAAACATTGCGTCTGTGTGTTTAAATAAAAAAATATGTATAAAAAAAAGAAATATAATGCCAGATTATGAAATGAAACTTATAGGTTTTCTTATTGTATGTGCGTATAAGCGGTTATTTCGAATATGAAATACCCTTCAACAATTATTAAGAATATTTGAGTTATAGCCACTGGTATTGTTCGGTAGAGATTTTTGATATAATTGTTATTTAAAATAATTCTTAGACTTTTTTAAATTATTTTTTTTAGGTGTAGCTAAAATAGTAAATAATTGCAATGTATGAACTTAATGCCCCTGCCTTGCATGAGATCGAAGTGAAAAAAGCAAAATTTAATTTTAATTTATATTTTGTCACATGACTTCTAAAGTAGAGATGAGTTCAACATGAAATTTTGCATGAGTATAGATAAGAGATGTATTAACATTGTATAAATTTTTAAGAATTTTAAAATATAGTTTCCGGAGAATTTAAGGATTAATTTTTGTTATTTTTATTTTGACCTTTGATATCTTTAACTTAATTAAATGAATAAATAAATAATTTTATATAGTTAGTATACCTTTGTCAAGCTTTTAATTTTTTTAGATTTTTATACCATTTTTTATATTTTTAAACCGGAAAGAGATATGGATCTAAAACTCTAATGGTTAATACTTGTATTAAATTTTCTTGAAATCAGGGATCCGATTGCGTTTTGACATGGAATCAATGACTTCGAAATACTTTTAAAATAGAATAAACCATCCTATGAACGAAAAAGTACCAAAATGTCCCCGAATGGATTTTCATTAACTTAGGACCATGTCTCTAAAGTACCATCAGAACAAAAAAGTACCATAAAATTCACATTCCATTCATTTAGGACCACATATCATTAATTTCATGTTTTTACGTTAAATATTATAAGAAATTCAAAAAGTATTATCAGAAGAACAAAAAAGTACCACAAAATCCTCTGTTACGTAGTCACATGTCTTTAATTTCATATTTCTGAGTTAAATATTATAGAAAATTCAATAAGTACCATTCAAATAACAAAAAAGTACCACAAAGTCTAGGCTCATAACTATAAAAAATTCAAAAAGTACAATTAGAAGAACGAAAAAGTACCACAAAGCCCTTCTTGTAGATTTTTTCCAACATCAGACCATGTTAAATATAACAGAAAATACAAAAAGTATCAATAGAAGAAGAAAAACGTACCACGAAGTTCATCCTCTGGAATTATTACGGCTGATTTTCAAAGAAGTACCAGTCACCAGTCCAATTATTTTTTAAATGAATAACGATTACTGTTCAACTTTTTGTATCTTTATTAGTTTGCGAGTTAAAAGCTTACCGATTTTACCCTTTTATACCTCCTAAACATTCGAATTTCCAAAAACCCCGTCTTAGCGGATAGAGACCTACATACATTTCAAATTTCATCTCTTTACTTTCAGCCTTTTGGGCTGTGGAATGATGAATTAGTCAGACAGTAATGTGAATTAAATAAATAATTAAATTATGTAAAAATTAAATAAGTTATAAAAAAGCTATAACAAATTACACAATAAAGCAAAAAAAAGAAAAAAAAACATATTTTTTATGATATTTGAACACATGTAATTCTTGTATTAAAAAATTAAAATACTCTTTCACAAGCGCCATCTGAATTTTAAACTACTATAATGCACAGTGGGGAAGAATCGAACATTTTTGGCAGTAAATACTTCTGATCGACTTGTTGGATTTGCATGAAATTGGAAAGAAAAAAGGAGATTATACATTGTTAACAGAACCCACTCAGCGGCGGAGCTAAGGGGCTCATAGTAGACTACCTCCGACATAAATCACTTGCCAAGAAAAGAAATTATTCTTTTGATGTTTGAACAACAATCACGATTACAAAATTAAAATTGTGGAACTGAAATTTTGCATTCTATTTTTAAAATTTTTATAAAAATAAATATTGAAATATGTTGAAAACTATAAATTAGTAGTATTACCACCAATACACATAAATTTAACGTATTTTTAAATACAAAAGATATTAATAATATAAAAACAAACTCCTTTCTAAAATCCTTTTTAGAATTTAGGAAATGAAAATTCTTAAGTTATCTTAAAGGCACAATATTACCTTTATGAATTGATCATAAAAAATTTAAAAATGTTCAAGTCCATTACACATTCTAGATGATATTGAAGGCAGGGTCTTTATTCAAATCTTGATATATGTTCACTAAAGGTTCATACATTCACATTTGAGCACCATCAAATTATTTTGGAAATAAATCTTTAACTTATGGAACTAATTATGGACCGGAAATTCTAAAATATTATTTGTGCCCCCAAATAATTTTAATTTTTTAATTTTAATATCCTTGCGGCAATTTTGTGCAAATCGAGTAATGAACCAGTCCCTCAGTACCAGTTGAGTTCCAATTTGCATATAAATAACAATTAGTGACTGAGTGGTTAACGTTGAATAACATACGTTAGCTGAGGTTCGATTCAGGGTGCCGCCATCAACATAAATAAAAATATAGAACTTGTTGTAAAATCATTAGTTATAGAACTGATGAAATCGGAACCACTTCTGATTCTTTTACAACATCCTCAGAACTAGTGGTATCACTACCAATTTTGACACTAGTGGGACAGAACCTAATTGTGGTTCTAAATTCGTTTTAAAGAATAATTTAGAGAACTAGTGCTTAAGATCTATCCCGAATAACTTCTACATCACTTCGATTATGATTAATCAACAGCAATCGCAATGATACGATATTGAATGCCCGTTATCGCAACAATATTTAAATATCCCTTGATTTTGGTTCTGGAACAAATTCTAACACAAGGAAATCCAGTTAAGAAATATACCTATTTTGATACTCTTCCTTTGTTAAATAATTAAAATTTCATCCTTACTGATATTTTTAACTGTTGGAAATTAATGCTTAAGTAAGTATGTCTACCTAGGCAGTCTAAAAACGAAATAATGGTTTTAGAGTCAAATTAATTCAAGTTGTCGTAATAGGGTCTCATTTCCATTATTATTTATGTTAATGGCGGCACCCTGAATCGA
>MINK01004442.1:0-28743 GCA_001735545.1 Phormia regina
CCTTCCAATGACAACACAATGTTAAAATCATAGCTTTTTCAGTTCTTTTTTTGCTGGCTCTTTGTCCAACTATATATAAATTGAAATTTCAAAATGCATTTAATGTAATTTCGTCCAAATACCTCCAAAAGTAAAATAGATAACTCACATGTAATTTTTTGTCGGTAGTTATAAGGACTGTATGCAAATTTTTTCAATCAAATCATAAATGAAGTTTTGGCGATTTACAAAAAAAAAAAAAAAATGTTCATACCCGAGGAGACCAAATTTGAAAGTACACTCCTCGTCCCCCAGACCCGATGCATCCAGCATTTCTAAAGTTACCGAATTATTTCCAAAAAAATTCCGTTTTGGGACCACTGTACAGTGATATAGACTCCGATTTCATTTTTGATATCTAGTTTAATAATTCAAAAAATATTATAATATGGATTATGGGTCTTCACTTCTTTGAAAACTGTGATATTACAGCATTTCCATCAATAGTTTGCAGTCTAAAATCACTATTAAAAGTTTGGTAACCGACTGTAGGTGTGTATAGTAGGGAATTTCTTTTTGTGTGTTATTTATTAAGTTTATGCCCCACTGTATATTTTAAGATAACGACAAATAACATCAAGTTAAAAAGTAACAATTTAAACAAAAAAGATGATACTTTAGACAACTCATAAACAAACCTTTGAACGGATATAGAAAGTAACAAGTACAAAAAAAAGTAAAAAAATCACTACAAATCAAGTACACGAACGGAAGGACAACAAACTGAACAACAAATCATCGTAAGAGTTTTTTCTCTTAACTTGTGAAACCCTCTTTAAAAATTAAGCAAACAACATAAAATTGTATTGTATTTCCCTTCGTTTGTCATGTCAATGTAAAAATTACAGAAATCAATTAGTTAAAAAAGCAAAAATTATTTATCAAGAAATAAATAAATAAATTATTACACTATAGATTAAGCATTAAGATTTGGAATTTAAAATCTATGAAGCCATGAAGAAGAAAAAAAAATCAAATAATATTAACTCCATGCTATAGATTAACAATTTATTTAAATTTATTTTGTGTTTTCTTATGGGCATTAAATTATGAATTTAATATTAATAAATATATGTATAAAGCGAGTAGATATTAATGCAAATAATTTATTGTTTTCTGGTTTTTATTGATTTTTTATTAAAGGTAAAATGTATGCTGTCATTGAGATAGACGTCATGGCTAGATTTGATCTGGTGATTTGACTCAGGGCTCTGTTAACTTTACTGTCATGTTCACATTGCCTGCAATTGAGTCGTTCAACTATGCCCAAAAGATACGCAAATAAACATCTGGTCTAGCTAATGATAATTCATTGGGAGGTAAGTTTTTCCCCTTTACACTACAGGTGTGAAAGGATATATATAAATTTATTATTTCGTTTATAATTAATTTCTACAATATTCAAAAAATATATGTTTTCGGGATCCTTGCAGATATTCATTTATCCGTTTTTCTGTTGAAATCAGTTTTATGAAAATCCCAGTTATGGGACATATATGTTTTATACATCATATTGTAGGTAATATATCGCAAAAGAACGCTAATAAAAATGAGTGAAATTGTATAATATATGGAAGAGATATCAACAAAAAATGGAATACACATTCGACAGAAAAGTATATATGATGGTGTACTTTCTAGATATAGACGTCGCCTTCAATAATGTTAATATATCCTCGATTCTTATAACATTTGATGACCTAGAAAACGATTGGAAAATAAGAAACTGGACAGGGAATAGGGTCATCAATTTATAGAAATAGAAAGAGTATTATTTAAACTCTTGTGGAACATTTTTGTGAACAAAGTTGTTTTCTCCGAAATCAACGATAAAGGCACCAAAGTAGTCCCATATGCTTTTGATGTTGTGCTTCCTTCAGTTAAAAATGCTTTCACAGAATCGGACGAACTCAGGCACGACCACATTGATCATGGCACTAAATTGAAATCACGAAGGGAACAGATTATTTAATACCGAAAATGAATTTTGATAGAATTTTCAACATTAGAAACCCATCTGGAGAACATCAAATTCGAGTTTTAAGGAATATGGCATTTTAGTATTCCCTGATGGATCGAAGAGTGATATTGGCTTTGGTACGGGCATTTTCTCTATTGTGTTAGAAATTGCGATGTTTATTACGAAATTTGTATACAATCTACCTAGTCGAAGTATATGCTAAAAGCATTTGCTGCGAAGATAATTCAGGAAGTGCAATATCAATATATATGTAGACGGCCCTGCCGCTGTTAACGCTCTGAATTCACCCATTATGAGATCGAGTTGTATTGACGACACTCTTTAACTCGGCTAAGACACCTTCGGTGGAGTTGATACCGGTTCCAGCGCATACAAGTTAAGGAGGTAGCGAAATGTTGGATGAATGCGCGGTAAATGACTTCTCAATCACCACTTATAGACTGTCAAGAATTCTCTGGCCACACCGCTCACCCAGCACAACAAGAGCATAACTATCTCTTGGCATCTATGTAGGTATAATCATAGGGCACTGTATGTTCCGGCGTATGTTGGAACATATGGGTTAGCCAGAAAATAGCTTTTGTAGAAATTGCTTAGATGAGGAGGTGGAAAAAATCTACAACTTTTGTTATGCGAATGTCCAAGACTGAAAGTAAATACCATGGAAAATAACTATTTCAAGATCAGAATTGACTCAATAACATCCACTATCAAATCTGATGTCAGGAGTACGTATTAGTTTTAAGGAGAAGCAATTGAACTTTAATTTTTATAGGAAGAGAGGAGACCATATAGGAATATTTTATTAAAGAAAAATGACCTTTGACAGTTTTTCTTAAAATTTAATTTCTGTCAAATGTCAAAAATTCTTTTACGTTTAATTCATAAATATACTCCTCTGATTCCACTTAACCTCACATTTATAAAGAGAAATATTTAAAAATGCATTTTAAGCAAATTGCTTATTGGTTGTCACTCCTTTTAGTCTCTTACGAATACTCAAAGATTCCTATGAATACTCGTATAAATATTTGAGGTTTTGCGGTGGAATTCAACGTGTGTCTCGGGATATTGTGGTTTTTCGTTATTATTGCTGTTGTTGTTTTTTTTTTTCTGTTATACCAATCAATTGCCAGAGTGAATGGTTTTCTCCCCAATTCTTGTCAATAGTTTTTTTTTTCTTTTTTTGGTTTTCATTTTAGCATTAATTCAATCCATGAATTAATAAAAAAATGAAAGAAAGAGAAAAAAAAAGCTAAAAATACGTGGAGGAAGTCTTACAAAAACAAAAGTTAGCAACAGTTGTTATGTTATGTTGTGGTGTGTTGTCCAGATTTTTGTGTTCTTTCGTTTCCTGCTGTTGAATCTACTATACTGACTGGGTCTTGTTAAACATTGGAGGCAAGTTTAAATTAAATGAAAACAATATTGTTGCATGTTGCTACTAAATGAAAAAAAGTTGCTGAAATGTTTCTTTTTATTATTTTTTAATTTTTTCTTTTGCAGTTTTTTTTTATGAATAAAAGTTTGAATTTTTTTAATAAAAAGGTCGTTTATGAAAGTTTTTGTTTTTACAAAATGACCTTGTGTTTATTGGGTGTATGTGTGTGTATTTTCGTTTGGTGATTTCCTGTTGAATTTTAAAAAAAAAATGTTCATTGTTATTACCAAATCTTAGTGGACTTTTTTTTAGTTTTCAAATGAATTCGATTTAAATTTTCATTTGTATTGGCAACTATCAATCATTTTTGTTTTTTGTATTTGTAATGTATTTGTTTTATGGACTTTGTGTGTTTTTTGTATGTTTGTCTGATGTAGTCTGTGATGTTTTAATGAGAAAACTTCCGGCCATTATCTTGTGTTGTTTCACGTTTTAGTTTTTTTCTAAGTTTTTAATTTTTTACAGGAGTATACAACCTTTGAATTGATTTTGCCTGCGGTTTATTAAATGGTAGCAAGAACTCTCATGTAAATAAATCGAATCGGCCGATCAAGAAATTAATTAATTTATTAATTAATTGATGCTATCCGGAAGTAGTGAGTGCTGCAATTAATGAATTAATTGCGCCATCGGCCATACTAACTATCTCCCGCTTAATATCACTTGTCGATCCTTCCTTTTCAAATCCAAACTGTATTCGTGCATTGCTTCAATTTCCCTCTTTAGTCTCTTTGTTATAATTTTCTCCAGAAACTTTTCACAAGTGTCTTACAAACATATCAGTCTATATGAAAAAAGATTCTTCTCGACTTTGCGTAGCAAAGCAAGAAATTTCCTCTTCCATGAATGCCTTTAAATTAGTCCGGCCATTTTTAACAAATCAAAGTTATTATTTCTTTTTACGTTTTCATCTGGAGTCCTGATGCCTTGCATATCTTCGAAGTACGGCATACTCCAACAACCTCCCCTCGAGTAAAAGGTATATTAACTATCGCGTAAGATCAATTTCGGTTCGATATAGCTGATATTTTCAAGCCGTTTTCGATTTTCTTCATTATTATTCTATATGGATGAATTCAAGGGTCCTTATCCACTTCTTGGCATAGTGATTTCCATGTCTTTCTTCTTTAATACCTCATAACTAGTCCGAAAATTTTTCAAGCTCTTCTGTACATCTCTATTGGTGCTTGGTCACCTTTGCTCCTTGTAGAGACCCGTTTCATGACACTATTTTTTTGGTCCCAAAAAATGGACCTGCCTCCGGTACTTGTTTGTTGTAGTGGTCTTCAGATCAGTTAGCCGTTCACTATGACAGTTGACAGTGACAGTTGCTTCTGGGATTTCCTAATAAAAAATTCACGAAGGCATTACTATTCCAACTGTCCTGTTGAATAAAGTTCGTCCCCGAAGGTTATCTATAGTAGGATAGTGCTTATTTGTTACAGCTAACATATATATTTGCAGGTCGTTCCGCCATCCGCCACCTGCTGATTCCAATAGTGGAATGGGCCAGCTAACGCTGTCTATCTTGTGGGGATAGATCTATCTGTCTTACTTTTAATGAGGACAAAAATCATCGAAAGACTCTAATCGTCTGATACTGCCAGAAGTGTGTGACTGGCAAGAAGAAATTCCTTTGGAGCTCCTCTTGCTTACGCAATTCTAAGATAAATGTCTTTACATAGAGAGATACAGTTTCCCAATTTTCAAGTGACACAACCATCTATCTATCTATCTATCTATCTATCTATCTATCTATCTATCTATCTATTTATTATGACATTTTTCATAAACTGACTTCTGTAGGAAAAATTGTTTCGTAACTCAGTTATTATCAAGTTTGGACATTCCTGCATTTAAAAATAGAACTATTGACAACTGTCAGTAAATAGAAAATACGAATACATAAAGATAATAAAGTGTATTATTTTTTTTTTTTTCAATTTTAGAAAAAAAAACTAGTTTAATGACATTTAATTAAAATGCTATTTAATTAAATATTACCGATAGATTATGCTATATTTGGTAATACAATGAAAACTAATCAAACTTTACTTACAGCCACAATAAATTATCTAACAAAAAATGATTTAATAGACAAACACAATACAAAATCTTTTTTGAAATATAAGTGAAACTACAAATCGTTTTAATTAATCTTAGTATTAGTAAAACTTTGACATTTTTAGAACATTTTTGTTACCAAATTTATTAATTTAATGCAAGAGAGCACTATTAAGTATACATTAAAAATCACCTTCAAGTTTAATTTTGTTCATTAAACCATTAGGTAAATTAGCTTAAAAAGAGTACATGATAAAGTTTCGGCTTAAACCACAACTCATTTTGTTGTTGCTTTTTTAATTTAATTTGAATTATTGGTGTCAACTTAGTTAATTAAAAACTAAATTATTGCTATACCTTGAAACACACACACACACGCACAGAACCAATCTTATGTAATGTAAATATAACAAAGATTTCAAATTAAATGAACATCAGACAAAAATGACAAAAAAACAGAATGACAATCAAAAAAACACTTACAACCCACAGAATTTATTTACTCATATGTATGCTTTGTTGTTATTATTGTTGTCATTTGTATGTAAATTATAACACCCCACCACCTGTCCTACACTTTATAAAAATGAAGTTACAAACTTGTCGCGCATCATACAAATGCACACAACCCACAATATTTATGATATTTATGCAAAAATGAAGGGCTAATCACAGTTTGTTTAGAAGAACACTATAATAAAATTACAGAAGAATAACACTAATTTAAAACGGTGCGCTTTGCTACTCTTTTTTATGGATATTTTTATATGGGGCTATTACTCTCCCACGACCTGTTATCTCTATTACAGTTTCAAATAAATTACTACATTAAATGTGGGAAAAGTATAGGTCCAGTTTTATTTTATCAATACAATATAATATGTTATTTTCATGATAATTGTTGACCTCATTCCCAAAAGAGTTTTAAAACTTTTGTTGTACACCTACTCCTATCGCACAATCAAGTAGCCAATTTTATTTTCATGATCTTCTGTGTATATTTCAAGAAAATTGGTTAATCTGTGTATGAAGTAACTGCCATAACAAATATTTACAAGAATTTTTAAAGAATACTTTAGATATATTAAAAAGAATATTACTTTGTATGGAGGTTAAGTTTATCCCCGGCCCTATTCGTTTTGATTTTATTTTATAAAAGCAATTTGTTTAAAAAAAGTTTTTACATAATTTGAGAGCTCTCATCGCAACATTTATTTTGATATAATATTCTAACAATGTACTCCACTAGAAGTTAGAGTATATGTCATATATATATTATTTTCTTTAATTGGTGATTACTATTCCCCCTGGACTTAACACCTTTTAAAATGTTAAATGAAAATTGTTTCTATAACCATTTTTAAAAGAATTCTTTAGAAACATTAAAATGAATATGTACTTTGTATGGGGGTTACGTTTATCCCCGGCCCTATCCGTTCTGATTTTATTTTATAAATGCAAATTGTTAAGAAAAAGTTCTTAAAAAATTTAAACTCTCAAAGTAATATTTCTTTTGATATAATATTCTAAAAACGTCCATTGTATCGGGGTACAATTCTTTGAGGACCTATACGTCACTTTAAAATCCCAAATGATAAAGTTACATCAACGAAATATTCTCACTTTTACTGATATAACTCTCCAATTTTTTTTGGGGATGGTTAACAATTCCGTATCTTTAGAATCGTTTGAAAATATCTCTATTGATTGGCCTTTTAAATCTAGCCGTAAAGAGCATATAATTTTTTGGAAAATTCGCCAAAAATTCATTTATGTTAAGACAGAAAAGGATCTTATATATAGATAGTCCTTGTAAGTCTCTACAAAAAATTCCTTGTACATATGTAAGTTATCTCTTTTAGTATAAAAGATATTCAGGCCGAAGTAATTTTTACCCCATTTTTAGCCTCGTTTTTTTAGTTTTATTTCTGTTTAAATTGATGGGCTCAATATTGCCCCCAAAAAAATTATTAAATATTCCCCAGATTCCTTGTAAAATTTAAAATAATATTGTTGCAGGAATTATATAAATATATGAAACCATTTTAATGTTATATTAATCTGAAGTTCACTCTTTTAAAAAATTTTAAATTTTTTGGTTGTATTTTTTCAAAAGATACAAATGCTTATAAAGTAAATCCGGAAGAGTTTTGGGACAAAGGTCTGTTTACAAGCCCTAACCAAACTTTGTAAATTTTGAAAATTAAAAAAAAGTTATCAAATTGCAAAGCTGCGATCAATTAAAAGTTATCATAACTATATATCTCCATATGTATGGTAAACAACCTAAAAATATTTTCTGACGTATGCCCCTTATAACGACAGGGTGACCATTTCATTGAAAAATTTAAATTTCTTAAACATGTTTTATATGAATTAAGATTTTGGGTATTTTTATAAATAGAAGAGGGAGTTTTTTTAATTCTCTGATTTGAGAAGAAATTTATAAATATTATACTGAAATTTCAATAAAATATCATTATACGTTTGAATCTTATCAAGTTTAAATATTAGTTTTATTAAAAAAATGCAAAATTATAAATTTTAAGACCGAGAAATTCTGCCATCGAATTTAATTTTCTTCGATATCAAATACTTGTATTAAAAGTTTATACTTTTGTCTAAAACATAATAGAAACTTGGCCTCCTCTAACCAAATTAAGCTATTTTTCATACATTTACAGGCAAATTGGGTTACAGAATTATTTCTATAATAAAAAAGTGTGTCCTTTTTCTTTAAAAATCTATTTTTATTTTGAAACTGGTGTGATCACAAAATTAAAAATTGTTATCGATCTTTAAATTTTTCATAAAAATCAATATTTTTTAATAGAAATTATAATGATTGCAGGATACTGTGATTATCCTTAATTATGTAAATGTTAAAATAACAATTGTAGACTTGAGTGAATATGCCTACAGCATAATTAACTGAACAAAACCGCATTTTAATAAACATTTACAGCACATAAGCTAAAGCAAAAGAATTACAAGCTGGAAGAGTAAAGAAGAAAAAGAAAAAAACAAATACGACGTCACACTATCACTTTGACAGCTAAATACTGTAGTTACTTTTGACAATTAAAACAGTTATATGCTCATTTGAACACAAGAAACAACATGTGTCTTTTACAGTCGAAATTATAGAGAAATGGTAAGAAAAAATAAATAAATAAATTGTGAGTAAATTACTGAAATAATAACAACAATAATTGCTGGCTTTACATGAAAAATAATTATAATAATAAAACAACAAAATCAACCATGTGTAGGTGGAGTTGTCACGTGCTTTATAAAAAAAAACACACACATATATTTATATGTAGTAGTTATATGATGAATTTGTATGCGACATAAAACATCTTAAATATTTTAGACTCTAGACAAAAATAGAGTAAAAATTAAAGATAATTTATCGGGAAATAAAAATGTTCATGTCAATTAGTGAAATATTACAAAATTTGTAATATGAAGTTTTAGGGCCTAATTTCGTAAAAAACCTCTCTTTTAAAGATGTTCCTATAAATTGATTTTGTTTTTCAAAAATTTGTTTGGAAACTGAGAAAAATTCTGTGCATATAATTTAGGTTTTAGAAATGATACTAATAAATCAATCACTTTGAAATTAAAATTTTATAAAAAAACATTAATCCAATAGTGTATAGCAGGGGTTCTCACATGGTCTTGCATCGCGACCCACTTTTGACATTGAGTTAAAATCGCGACCCACTACAACTTTGACTAGTGTAACCATCAGACAAATAATTGAATAATTACATTTTTAAATAATTTCATTCATTGGATTTTTTTAGACATCTACTTAATATTTATATTAAAAAATGTTGTATTCAAAAATATGGAGTGCATTTGAAAAACCTTAACATATATAATATTAGAAAAATTGGAAATGGTTGATCTAATGAACTTGTTGTCCATTTTTGGTAACCCTTCTTTCAGTAACTTATTTCAAACGGCGTGCACATCTTTCATTAAAATCTTTTGTGTTTTGGGATACCTTTTTTGTGCTCTTCAATTCACTCTTCACAAGAGCTCAATATCTCTGCACTGGTCTAAGCCATGCGCGGATCCAACTCAAGCTTTTGGGGGAGGAAAATAGAATGATTTTCTCAGCTATTTCCTCAAAATTTTTATTTTAGTATATATTTTATGTTAAGCACTTTAATTTTGGGGAGGGAAATTTCTTTTTTTCCTTCCCGTGGATCCGCTCCTGGTCTAAGCTATGGACATATTTGTTATTGTTTTGGTACAACTCCAGAGCTTAGTTACCTCACTGGCGTGATACCAAATGGGTCTAAAAATATGGGGACACTTTGTTGTCTCTTTCAGAAGGAAGACATTTCATATTTTTGTATGAATTTTGTTTTAATTTGCGTGTCCTATTCTTGGCTTATAAATTTTTTTCCAGCATTCCTGTTTGGAACTTTATATGTTTTCAACTCTGCATTAGCTTTAAATTTTCGCTCTAAGTAGTCGAAGGACCGAAGGACCTGATCTGCTTCCAGATGTGTTTGGAGTCCTCTTCAGTATTCTTTAAATTTTCTGAACTTCGCAATAGCATGTAGTCCTTTTTTTCTTTCCGAAACAGGTTTTACATCAATGGCCAAATTCTTCTGATATTTTTTAACAACAGTTTGACGGTAGAAATTTAATTCTGTGGCCAATTATTTAAGGACCTACTGGGATTCTTTTGCATTTTTTTAATAATTTATACCACGAATAATTTATATCTTATTTTGATGAAAATCACACCAAAGCAACGTGGTTGTTATTAAAAAATATTATTCCGTGATAACTAGATCAAAATAAATTGTAATATTGCTTCCAAAAAAAGTTATTTTTCGGGACTTCTTCGCGACCCTCCACGAATGTCCTTACGGACCCCTTAGGAAACCCATTTGAGAACCGTTTTTCTAAATGCCATATTTTGGGGGCAGAATGGTCCTCGAGTCTGAAAGGTTATGACTTAAGATACTCTTTTAATACCCAATGCCTATAATGATTTTAATTGAAATCGGAAACAGTCCCATTGTACTTGGTAACTGCATCATGTAATATCATGAATATTAATCGCATGATGCAGTTACTAAGCACAAAGAGACTGTTTCCGATTTACTCTGTTTAGATTGTTTAATTTTTGATATTTGCCTAAACTTAATATGAATAACTAGTAAACTAATTTAAGTGCAATGAATTGCAAGAAAAACAAAATGAACAATAATAAAACTGAAAAGAAGTTGACACATGTTGTTGCTATGTCTGTTGCACTTAATTGTTAAAGTACGTTTATATATATGAAAAACTTATTGTCTACCTTTTTCTAAATTTTAACTCTTCAGACAGACAGATGGACAGACATAGGGGACCTACAAAAATTTTGGTAAAAATTAAAAACAATAAAAAAATGATCAAACTGATTTGCTTGCAAATCTGTTCAATTTCATTTTATGTTTTTTTTTCCTTTAGGTTTAACCACTTGTCTGAAATTTGTAATCTATACCTCCCTAACCTGTGCCTGCTGCTTGAAAACATCTTTGTTTTTGTTCTTTTCTTTTTTCAAGTGCCAAATGGTCAACAAGTGTTCATGTTAAACATATACATACATTCATATGTATGAAGGTATGTACGTACAATATTTTTTTGTTCATCTGGCAGCCGTCATTGTGTATCCTTTAGGATTTTATATTTAGTACGTGTATGGTTAGTTGTCTGCAGTAGTTATTATGACTGGGATGAAAAAAAAATTTATACTCCTGTGTTTTGAAAAAAAAAAAACAAAATCAAGCTCTAAGTAACCTTAGACATGAAATCTGGTCAGAGTAAATTTCTCGTTTTTAATTATAATTTTTAAAACTTCTCATATTTCAAAAATGATAAATTATTTCTACAGATTTAATTAGGGTGACCAGTTGAAAAAAATATAACAAATTCTTGCTTTTGACCATAATTTTCAATATTTAAAAGTGCTCCTTACTGGTCACTCTAAAGAAAAAAATCATATTTGCCACCTGCACTTATGTACTGCAATAATTTAAACTGCAAACCACAGATGGTCACATTAAAAGAGCAAAAATATAAAATCGATAAAAAAAACAAAAATCAGCATAACCAAACCAAACTAACAGTAGCAACAGCCTACAGCATCAGCAAATATTTAAGAAACTACTACACAAAGCAGTTAAAAAAACTTTAAATACTAAAATGCAGATGATGACAATGATCCTCTTAAAATGAAAATTACCTACAACGACAACTACAACAATAAAACAAAAATTGGGCAAAAAAAATTTGTTTTAAAAAATACGTTAAAAATTCAACTCATTTTGTTTAATACTCCAAAATGCTCTAAAAAAAGGGAATCACATTTAAACCATTTTAACAGAAGTTGTTTAATTTTATTATTGTTTTTTTTTGCTGTTTTTTTTTTCAATTTATATCCTCTACACGGTTTTAAAGATTTTCGACTACCGTGTTGCGCTCGAATTATATCCACATGAGTATTAGTCTTCGTTTGGAAGAGACAGACAGGAAAATAAATATTGAATATTGGTTGAGGAAATAATTGATTTCGAAAAAATTGTATTAGTTTTAACATACTAAGAAGTGCGCTCAAAAAGATTTGTGCACACTTTAAAGGCTCAACAATAACATAACCACAGTGTATATAGAATGCTGCGGGAAATTGGTAGCAATTGGTGCAGTAGTACCGATCCCTCAGTACCAGTTGAATACCAATTGACACCTAATAGCCACCAAAGTGCCAGTTAAGCATCAATTGACACCTAACAGTCAACACAGTTCCAGTTGAGAACCAGTTTAACCACTGAGAGCTAGAGAGTAAGTAGCAACTCGCGCGCTATAACAATCAGTGGCTGAGTGCTAAGCGTGTAAGACTATTAAACATGAGATAAGTAAAAGTTACCTCGATTTGATTCGGATTGGCGTCATCGACATTACCATAAAAAATTTAAATATTTAAAAAATAAAAAGTAAATTTCTTCCTCCTAGTCCAACGCCAAGTTAAAATTACAGGTCCAGCTCATACAAAGTGTTAGAACTAGAACCGGTCCCTATCACTTTGTACCAATCGCGTGGGAACTATTCAATTTGTATGGATCCAAAAATACATAATTAGAAAGATTTGATACCCCCTGTATAATATAATTAAGTATAATGATGCTAATAATATAACATAGTGGGTGACTTCAATATGAAATTTCCAGGTCAACATCACAGCATCAGGGAACTCTAGAATGATCTTCCAAAGAAATATTATTCCATCCAATTTTTTTTTATATTCCTAAAAGAAGTTTAAAGCTAAAACTTCCGGAATTGGTAAATTTTTATGGTGATTTTATTTTTCTGAAGAACTTTTTTGTAATAAAACTGTATTAAATGTCTTTAACTGCAGTCTTTTAAATAACATTAAAATTATTTAACTATAATGGTCAATATATACATAAATTTTTTATTGGGACCTTCGATTTTACTCACATTTTTAAAGTGTTATCGAAATTGGAGATGAAAATATTAAGATAATGATAAGAGCTTTTTCAGAATTAAGCTCTATTTTCGTTCCATTCAATTACAATGTAAAACCTTAATAAGAAATAACTATTTCTCTTAGACAATAGGAAAGAATTGTACATGTAGTATGTTAAGACCGCATGATCATGTTAAGTTATATTTTTATTTTTTTATTATTTATTTGAGCTTTTTTTCTCATTTCTTGTGGTAGTTGAATGGAGTGAAGGTAAATAAGAAGCTGTTATGATTGCTATTGTTGTTTTTCTGTTGTCGTTATTTTCTGATGTTTATGTTACAGGCAGTGCTGCTGATATATGATGTAGTATGGTTGTATATTTTTGTTGTTGTTGTACTGTTGTAGATGATTATGAGATTGTGTGGTAAGCGCGAGTTTTGTGTGGTTTTTTATTTAACTTTAGCTTAACATTACTATACGGTTAATGTACATACATATAAACATACATTCAAATTATAACGTATCTTAGCTTTACTAAGAGTATGCCAACACCACCACTACAAACATCATCATCATATTATGTGTACCTTAACTAATCTACATACAAACATTTGAGCATAGTCAGCTACCAGTCTTTACAAAGTCATAGTCGTATAGAAGTCATCGTCATCAACATCATCAGTAGTATTTTACTTTGTATGCCAATGCCTGCCATGTTTGCTACTGGTGTTACTTTGGCCTACCCAGTACAAGTAGACGACTATGAATATCAGCTATAGACTAAAAAAAGTGAGCCAAACAAACAGCCAGTCATTCTGTCTGTCTGTCTGTCTGTCAGTTAGTCACTTATATTTGTTAGTTATTTAGTTGTTGCAACATTGTTGTTGCTACTAGTGTTGGTAAGTTTTTTTCTCGTAGTTGTTTTTTACATTTTTCGGATAGAGCAGATTATAAATCTATACCGTACGCACTGTGGTACTGTTTAGGAAGTTAACAAAAGTTAATTGATTTAAATTTTGTTTCAGTGTAGTATTTTTCGTAAAAAATAACATTTTTTTGCAGATTTTTTATTTAAATTTTTATAGTTTTTAAGTTGTGACAAGTTGTTGTAACAGATTAATTTCCAATTATATTATTCAGTGTTAATAGTGAACCTGTCGTAAATATTTCTCAATTCAAATAATTAACGAAAATTGATATCAATTGGCATCAAGTTGACACCATTTTAGTATCAAATTATTTGTTTTCTATTTTGAATTTCAAAAATTTCTTAACGAACGATAATTTACTGCAGCCATCATGGATTCTGAATCGTAAATACAAATTACAAATGAGCTGCTCGATTACTCTGTTTCTGGTTCCAAATGATTTTGTCGGTTCATCTTAGCATATAAAAATAAATTTTGTTGCCATAGTGAGTTTAAAGTTTTGGAAATGTCACCAAAAATTTTAAATTTAACCAAAAATATACAATGTTATTAAAAGTTTTAAATTGAATAACCAAAATTCGAAATTTCATCAAAAATTCATATTTTTTCAAAAAACACATAATTTTGCCATAAATTTTAAATTTCATTAAAAATTTCATCGAAAATCCAAAATTTGACCAAAAATTCATAATTTTTCACCAAATTTTAAAATTAAATTGCACAAAAATCCAAAAATTCACAATATCCAAAATTTAACCATAAATTCGAAATTTCACCAAAAATTCTTATTTTTTTTAAAAAAACCTAACATTTTGCAATAAATTTAATATATCACCAAAAATGTAAAATTTCACCAAAAATGTAAAATATCACCAAAAATGTAAAATTTCACCAAAAATGTATAATATCACCAAAAATGTAAAATTTCACCAAAAATGTAAAATTTCACCAAAAATTAAAATTTCATTAAAAATTCCAAATTTTACCAAAAATTCAAAATTTCAACAAAAATTCGAAATTTCACAAAAAATCCAAAAGTTTACAAAAAATCCAAAACTTTACCAAAAACCCAAAAATTTATAATTTTATTAAAAACTAAAAATTAAAATAGAAAATGTCGAAAAAATAAACCGAAATTTAACCAAAAATTCAAAAGAATTGATCATAAAAAGAATACCACTTTCTTTACGAATGGCCGGTATTAAGGGCAATCAGACGAAGATTCTTCGTCCTTGACAAACTAGTTTCACATCTCACTATTATCTAGTCTTGGTTAAATATTCTCATACTGAACGTGTTGTGTTCTATCGAAAAAAAAAAAATACATTAATTTAGTTTTTAAATATTTTGCCTTTTTTGACCGCATTTTATTTAACTAGTTATGTCCGTCTATCTGTCCGTCCCAGGGGTTCAAAATTTGGCTGAAATATAAGGTTTGTTTAGTATTGGAAATGGTATAAAATCGGGTAATAACAAAAAAATGTTTGGGCTAAAGAGATAAAATCTCTTGGAATAAGAGGCCAAGAAGAAAAATCTGAATAATTGTTTTTACTGTGATTTTATGATAATTTCTAAAAGGGATCGAGTCTACGCATAACAGAATATTATTTAATATATAGTTATGAGTGATTTAATGAAATCAGAAAATATTATATCGTTATATATTTAGACGTGATAGCTTTAAAAACAGTTTTATTTCAATATACTAAATAAGCGTGAAAATCACTGCACAACTATATCAATGGGATAATTTTGCTGCCTTTTTATCTAAAGAAAATGTAAAATTAATTTAAAACAATCATTTAAAAATATATTTTTTTTTTATAAAAACGAAATTTGTTTGATAAAAATCGCGAAATAAAACACTTATAAATCAAGTGATTTTTCCATGAAAGAGTTTTATAAGAAATAAGAGTAATTTGCATCGCTAATGCAACTAAAAAAAATACTTGCTTCTTTATGTTTTTTAGTAACCGTAAGTTGAGGGTTTCGTTTAATTTTAGGTTAGAATAACGGAGTCTTTACTTTCGTCGACGAACCAGTGAATAGTGTCAGGTGAAAAACAAACCATTCATAGAGAAATTCAAGTGTAACGTCTACCACTCTTTTCCTGGTATAGTCAGTAAGCACCCGAATAATGTTTTATAAAAATCCTTTCTGTGTCCATTATATTAGACTATCAGCAACGCGGAAGGAATGAATCGAAAAAGCTTGTAGAAAAATATTTCTAATTATGGAGCAATAAAAATGATTTAAGATTTCACCTTCTTCCACCTTATTGGTCCACTGTACTTCAAGTAAACTTATCATTGTAGTCATAACGTTAGTTTTATATTTTTATTTTTCTTTTCTTGTTGTTGTTCTTTTTAGTTTTTTTATATTTATTTTTTGTTGTTGTAGTTATATTAACTGCTCCTGTTGATGTTGTTTTTTTTTTTTTTTGTTCATTTCTTTTTTTGGTTAATGCCATAAACGCGGTTATATGTTTATTAACGCTCGCGCGCGTTCCATATGTACATGATTGTAGTCCCCAAACTACATTTACTCACGGTTGTATTTGTCTGGATAAATATTAGTAGTACTAGTGGACGTATGGAAAGATAGATGTGGTTTCGAGATTGGTTTTGCATACAAACCAGGCCAGGTAAGAAAATGGAAATATAACAGCAACAAAAAACAAATAAATCAGATAAAGAGAGCCAGGCTTCCTTCATATGGACATACCCCATATACATACATATTTATTTGCTTATACATATGGATGTGGGAGGGATAGTGGTGTTTACCAGACACTGAAATTTTACATTTTTTCTGAGGTTTGTTTATTTCTCTGAATAAACATTAAAAATTTAAATAAATTGTTTTTCTTTTTTATATATATTTTAGTTATTGTTGTTGTCGTTGTAATTGTATTTACAACATAAAACCCACAAAACCACAAATAACTGAAAACAATATAATTCAAATATTTATTTAATATTATTATTCTTTATGTTTTTTTTATGTTAATGTTAATATTATTATATTTTATTTTTTGTTAATAACACACTCTTATACAAACACCATACAAAACAAGCAGCACCCTATATTTATCATAAATCCTCATGTTTTGTTGTTGCAAGTTTACTTTACTTTACTCTTGTAGTTGTTTTTGTCAATATTCCCTCATAGTCTTTGTAGTAATTGTTGTTTTTGTTATTATTTATATATATATTCTTTTCATAATCTCACCTGTATTTGTTTTTTCTTGTATTTCTTTTATGTTTAATTTTAAAGTGCATCATGCAAACACAGTGGAAGTGGCAGACGGGGTTACCAGGTTTGGAGGTTAGATAATGGTATTTTAAAGGGATTTCTTTAAAACGAATAAAAACTGACTGATTCCTTAAAATGGATTTTGTGTAAATAAATAAATATTTATTTTTATTCGTAACACCTTTGATTTTTTCATCACAAAATTCATTTTTTGACAGAACTTCATCGAAAATTTTGGAAATAAATCTGAAACTTCTGATTGGATTTGCGAGAAATATGGTATAAGCGCAGCAAAATTATATACAATTTTAAATTTGGAATAGGGATCCAACAGATCCCCCACGAGCGGAGTTAAAGAGGCTCAAATATTATTGTGGGTCCTGATTAAAGTCTACGAAAAAAAAATGTTGCATGACCCATTTGTCTCTTATAATTTTCGAGTTATTTGCTTTTGAATTTTAAAGCACCTCTTTTTTTAATTTTCTTGGTCCATTTTTCTTCTATATACCTATTTTTTAGTATTTCTGACAGATATTAAATTTTTAAGTAGTTAAAAAATGTTCAATATAATTTATAGAATATAAGAAATTTAAAATCCATATCTGAAAATTTGCGTGTGTTTTGCACTGAAAAAGTATATACATTCCTTTTTTTCTATAAAATAAAATTTTCTTAAAGTTTATAAAAATTTCTTAAAGGTATCTTGACAAAGATGGCTTTAAAATAAAAAACAAGTCCAATAACCCAAGTGGTCGAAGTACACCCCCTTTCAACCAAAATCCAGGTGACTTTCAAAAAATGTGATTTTATAGCCAGAACTGTGAAAAAAAGGATTTTGAATATTTTCGGCGTTTATACATTTTATACAATAAAGTCCAACAGCTGACCAAAAATTTCTTCATTTTAATAAAAAAAACATCAATGGCAACTCTTTAATCATGTTTTTTTTTTTTTTTTTTTTTTTTTTTTTTTTTTTTTTTGTTAAAAATGACATCGCTCCGCACTTGAGCGCGGTGCGATAATAATCTCAAGCGTATTTCGGTAGCTACTGCTGCGTAAATTACACTTGAAATCACGACAACAACAACGTGCCTGGGTTTTTTAGGTTTTTTTTCTTGTTCAGTTCCCTAATCTGTTTATGTCACGTTTTGTATACTTTTTTTTTATTTTTTATTTTTTGCTTTTCATTATGTTTATTTTTTCATTCTTCATTTTTAAGGTGTATTTAGTAGTTTTTTTTTTGTTCGTTATTTTTTTTTTTAAGAATTGCATTGTTGTTTTTATATTTGTTGGAAAAATTTACACTACATTATGTGATGCGGTGGTTGTGGCTAAAGGATACATTTAAATAAGACAAAGTGTTAATTACAAAAGATGAATTTTGTTTACGTGAATTTGAAGAATATCCTTTGGAAATGTGATTCCTATAGCAGAACTTTGAGGTAAAATTGGCATTAGATTTACTGTATATGTGTAATAAGTACAGAAGTATAAAAATAATAAAATTACCAGAGGAACACAACAAAACCAATTTGAAGGACCTAAATTATCAATTTTTTTTATTTGGCTTCCTGTTGAAGTTATCATACATATCTAGTGGCAATAAATTGTTAATAACTTTTTTAAAAAGAGGCAATTGTTAATTTTTTACGTAATTTTCCTCAGATTAAAAATAAAAAAATTTTATCAATATAAAAAAAAATTAAATATCTGAAATATTTGCCAATCTCTTAACATCCTTGAACATGATTCTATACCACGAACCATATCAGCTATGAATTTACAACATACATATGTAAGTAGATAGTAATTATAGGAAATATGACAATAATTTTCTGTCTATCTGCAAAGAGATTTTCAATTTTGTATCAAATTATTTTTAATTTTATATTTTTTAGATCTAATTATTATCTTTTATTTTGCAGCTCTTACTGTCAAAAGATTCACGGAAAAATTAACAATTTCCAAAAAAAAAAAAAAAAAAAATCGAGAGATGAATTATTTTGGGAATCCATATATAAGGACTTTAGCCTCTTATAATTGCGATGTCACAGATTTAAATAAACTTGACGTACACAAGATTAAGTCTGGTTATGTAGGACAACAAAAAAAGAAGTACTTGGCTTTAAATCCTTTTTCCCAGAAGAAGTATGGACGGAAATCGTCCACCAATAGAAAGTTTTATCCGGACTTAGATAAAAGCGAGTTGTTTGACTATCTTGTGCAAAAAGAACAATTGATATCATTTTATGCTTAGCAATAAAATGAGCAATAAATTTATGAAGTTTTTGTTACTATTGTCCTACTTTGGAGACAAGTTACTTCAAATAGCCTCATTAAGGTCTATTGGTGTTAACTTTATGCTAATTGGGATCAAATTTCTTTAAATATTTAAACACAGCGTGCAGAATTTGGATACGTACAGAGATGATCCTCTATTGACCATGATAGATATCGTTTTCTCTGGGTGTATGACTCACAGGATTTTTTAAGTTTTCCAACACATGTTGAGGCTTCAAATAAGTTTCTGTGGAAAAATTGCAGGCAATTGCAGTAATTTACCGATCCCTTAGTACTAGTTGAGTACCAATGGACACCTAACCTGTCACCAAAGTTCCAGTTAAGAAACACACTCACTAAATATCAGTTGAGAGTCTAAATAACAATCTGTGACTGAGTGGTGGGAGTGGAAGACATGGCTTCGATTCGGAGTGCTGCCATCGATATTAACGATTATTAATTAAAAATTAATTTAAATAAATGTTTAAAATTTTTATTAACATGTTTTCTCGGAATAGTCCTGTGACTTGTCCCAAGATGCTAATTAGCCACCTCCAATGACAACCCTATGTAAAAGTGACATATAAAGCTCCGAAACTGAAACCATTCACAAGCCCTGAAATCTCTCCCGCGACTTTTTCCATTTCCTACAGGGAACCAACATTCTTTGCTATAGGGTCCCGAGAAACTTAACTCTGAAAGATCGCAATGAACAGCAGTCAGAGTGTATGTGTTCTGATATCCTCACTTACAATATGCAGAATATTCACTAGCCACTTTCAGCATTACCGAGAGTGTAACACCGTCCCTTCTCTATACTCACATTTTACAAATAACAACTTTTGGCATTTAATGCGATATAAGAAATCAATCCTTTAAGACTACTAACGACCATATTCCGTCCTACCCAATTGTTAATATTTTCCCTGGAGTATTTCGGAAGGATAAAACATTTCGAGCACTTCTATTAGTTAAGCAATCAGCCTGTTGGTTTTCCAAATGAATCTTATATATCTAGTTCTAAATGATTATCGACTTTATCTCATATATAAATTAGTATGTCGATTTTATCTCATATGTCCTCAAATTATCCCCTCAGACAGTCCACGAAGCTCACGAATATTATATAAACTTCTGCCTGCCAGTATTAGGAGTTGATATTTTTCCTAAGCAATCGCGTTTATAGATATTACGCAAAATAGATATTCTGACTGCAAAATCGATGGGTTGAAAATTGGGAGATAGTTTGTTTAGAACCATCAGAATCATAAGAACTAAACCAGATTGGAAATCGCGTGCAACGCATATTTTTATCTGGTATTAGAACATTACAATTCCTGGAGTTAATTACGCATGGATATGCAAAATTAACGGAATCTGCTAATACATAGCAGACAATCAGCCCGTTCATGACCGGCCTTGTGCGACCCTAGTTCGTTCAGAATTGTTATGCAAAATCCATAATGATCCTTGACTTTTGGAAGTTAGTTTGTTTGGAACCATCAGCGAACTAAATCAGATGGGAAATCTTGTGCAATGTATATTTCTACCTGTTATTAGGACTTTATAATTCCTAGAGTTAAAATTTTTCTGGCCGTGTTCCATTGTGCGACACTAGTTCGTCAAGAGATGTTATGCAAAATCCACAACGATGCTCGACTTTACCTCATAAGCCTTCCTGTTCGATTTTAAATAAATTCGTATGTCTATCTTATCCCTCAGTTGTTCGACAAAGACCACGTATATCGATGGATGTCTGCCGGTTAAAAACTGGGATTTTAAACACACTAGAGCCTGATTGGAACCATCAAGGAACTAAACACGATCGAAAATCGTGTGCGTTGTAAATTGTATTTCTATCTGATATTAGGACTTTCAAAATTCTAGGACTAAAAATTTTTCATGGGCTATACCGCATGAATAAAAAATCCCTTCAGTTTCTTATATTATCTAAGCAATCTCCCCTTTTGTTTTCCGATTGACTCTCATGACCGTGTACCCAAGAAAGTGTTAATGTGTTGTGCGATCCTAATTTGTTCAAAGATATTATGCAGTCCATAACGATCATCGAGGGAGCTTTTAAAGCAGCCCATTAGTCCGTTATTATATAAAGACATTCCACGAAGGCGACGAATATGATATAAACTTGTTTGCCCGTTCAAAATTGGGAGTCCAAAGAAACTAGTATGTTTGGAACCATTAGTGAACTAAACCTGGTCGGAAGTTCTATCTGGTATTTGGTCTTTAAAATTCCTGTGTTTCATTATAATTATTGCATTATTTTAAAATAAACTCTTTATTCATAGATCCAAAGCTCGAGTTCTTATAAAACTCTCTATACTGTCATCAAACGCACCTACCACAAAGGAAAATAGCGTAAACCGTATTCTGGAAGTTTTACCCAATTTCATTTGGTTTGAACTATTTGGTCACTGAAATCAATTCTCCAATAACTGTATGTTGGGGAAGATTCGGCTGGTATTTATATTATCTTCAACTGAAATTGTATGTAAGTCTAGGGTATTTTTAAATTCGTCTACTCTGCCACAGGAGTTATGTATAATTAACAAGAAAAGAAACTTATTTTAAATTTTTGGCAAATCGCAAAAAAAGAAGTTTTTAATTTTTTTCTGAAGTTTATTTTTGCTAAGAAACCCTTTTTCTTCCTAAAGGTGTAAAACTGTAGTGCTCATTTGTACGCATCACCAAAAATCAAACAAAAAATAAATCCAAAAAGTAAAAAAAAAACTGTGCAAGAAAAGAAAACAACACCGAAGAGATGTGGCTGGATGATGTTGGTTGATGAAGCGAATGCGAATTCATGCTCAGCAAATATTTGTTTGCAGGTATAATTTTTCGAATATGTATATTTTTATACGGGTGTGTATGTTGGTTTGTGTTTTTGGAGAACTCTTCCATACAAAAAAACATCTATTTGTATATTGGTGGTGTGGTATATGGTGGTTCCTTGGCATGGTTCTGGTATGTTCATTTGACAGTGATTGTTGTGTTTTATGCGCGTGTAAACAAGGTAAAACGATAACGATCTTTAAGACTCTTTTATACTTATTTTTTCATACTCTGGATGTTGTTGTTCATTTATTTAGTTTTTATTTTTTCTTCAAATTTTTTTTTTTTTAAATCCAAATACAGACAAAATTCAGTTAGTGATACTGGGAGCACAGTGTATGTGAAAAGGACTTTACCAGAAGTATATAGAATTTCGTATGGTTATGTTAATTTAAAAATAATGTTTTCTACACACAAACATTATGTTTTTATAGGAAACTTTGGAAAAAATAAAAAAAATACAAAAATCACAATAAGCTGGAGAAAAAGACACAAAAAAAAAAAAAACTTAATGCAAGAGTTGATTTCAAAAAACTGGCAGCTGTTGTGAAGATGATGATAATGATGAAGAAGATGAAGTTGAAGAAGGATTCTGTAGAAATTGCGCAGTAAATAAAACTTCATAATAAAAAGTTCGAAGAAGAAATTCGTTAAAGATATTTGTACAGATAGAGATACATGAATGTACCATAAATATACACCCAGACATACAAATATATTTATGTATATTTATTTAAACATATTTACACATATTTGTTTATTTCTTATACAGTAAACTTTGCTCTGTGTTCGCATTTTTTTATTTTCATTTTTTGTTCTCATTTTTGTCTGATAAATGGCAGACATTCTGGTGTCTTTTTATGCCCTATATTCGGTGGTGGTACAAAGAGATACCAATCATTTTATTTAGATTTATTTTTTCTTAAGAATTTAAGAGAAAAGAATAATTTTTGTTTGATTTAGGATCAACACTCATGACAGTTCAAACAAAAATATGGTCATAAAAAAACTAATTAAAATTTAATTTTACAAATATTAATAAAGAGCAATTTCTATTCTGCTAGTAGGGTATAATTGTGTCGTGATCGAATGATTTGTCATAAATCCCCATTTAGCTTTATTGAAAACTTTTAGTTGATTTTTTTTAATAAAGTAAAAATTTCATATACACTTTTTTTAAAAACATTGATTAGCAAAAAAACTATAACAGACATTTTGCATCAGTATCTTAAAATTGTTAGAAATTGTTCTGATTTCATAGTGGCATATCTCCCGAATAGATCAGATGTTGGAATAAAGATATCTATCTAAATACCTACTTAGATACCTAATAATTAGGGACTTAGAAACGTTGATTTAAATGGACAATAAGAATGAATAAGAATGACTCGGAAAATATATTAGACATTCCTTTTTTGGAATTAGCAACCATCGATTTTTAATTATATGCTGTTATTTATGAAAATCACAGATATACTCCCAATGATACTGTTAGTTCTGCTACGAAAAGAGGGCTCAGTAAAATTTTGCAAACCTACTTCGGGTATATATTCTCAGGAGAAAAAATTCTCGACATAAGGCCATATTTGCAATTGTTGTCCTTCATTTCGTCCAGATTTGGTCGTAGGATAACCTCCTTGTGGGAAATTGGTAGCAATCATCAAAGTTCCATTGAGAACCGGTTTAACCAATGGGAGCTAATGAGCAATAACCAACTCGCCCGCAGAGTGATAAACGTGTAAGACTATAAAACATATATAAGTAAAAGTAACCTTAGGTGCTGCCATCGACATTAACAAAAAAAATATAACTTGTAAATATTAAAAAAAAAAAAAAATATATTCCGATTTCACAATTTCCTATATGTTTTTGCAAAATTGTATTATTTTATACTCAATATGCTCTTTCGGGTTAGTTCTGTGACTTGTCCCAAAACTGGTTAGTATGGGTGAATTGCTCCCTCTTAAGACAACGCTATGTTGTTTAAAAAAAGCGTAATTTCTTCTTAAGAGATACAAATAAACTGTTTTGATTTTATTCTCATTTTATTATACTTCCCGTTAGAAAACATTTATTTTTAAACAATCTAATAAAATATTTCATTGATTCAAAGGTTTTGTCCATTGTGCAATGCATCTTCTTAACTAAATCAATGATGTAGTACATTGTATAAATAAATTCAATGTACTAATACATTAACTCCCAGTTGGAAATTGTGTCATGAAGACAGTGACTTATATTGTAAAAGTCATTAGGTGATGACACTTTTTCTGCAGATTACTTCTTTATTAAAATATATGCATTCGGAATGATTTTAAAAACAAGAAAATCTACAATTAGACCGAAAAAATATTAAATTTAAAGGTCAGATGTTAGTAGATTTAGTTTTTTGATCACTTTTGGCCTAACTTTTATTGTTAAAATTAAAATGACCCGTAAAATGTAAACCTCAATTATTAAAAGTTATAATAACAAGCCTTACAGTGTTCAATCTTATTTTAAAGAATAATACGACTATCTTTTTGTTAAATTTTGAAATTATATTAAAATACGTATTTTTAATAAATTCATTTCTATTATTTCCAAAAATAGTACTTCTTTTAATAAATACATCTTATTCAATATGCTGCTATTTTTTGTTGTATTCGTCGAGACATATTATAGACATGTCAGCAGTAGTGATCAAAAAAGGAAAAAATATCACTGACAATACATTGAATTTTTAAATGCAATAATCGTGAAAACATCACTAAGATATGTCATAAATTGACAAAATATATGGATATGTCAGTAGTTGTCATGATGTATGGGCACCAATGACAAAGTCAGCAGTGATTCTGACGCGTCATGAAATTGTCTTATTAGACGACTTAATGAAATTACCAACTGGGATCAAATAACCGATTTACTTATTTTTTTTTAAGAAATCAATTTAATGTTCATAACAGTTTTAATATTTTCATTGAATTTTAATTAATGTTTTCATTGATACAATGAATTCGTAATAAATTCCATTTAATGTTAAATTAAAATCATTTTTTTTTTTCAGTGTATGTCCATTGACTTTGTAGATCCATTGTTACTAAATGTTCAACTTGCTGTTGCTATCATGCTGATAAAATTTGAGTAATGTGAACAATGTTTTAAAAATATCACAATAATAAAAGATACGTTTATATTCCACTTCAATACAAAAATTGTTACTAACCGTGTAGTAAAAGAATCTTTTATAAATTCATTAAATTTTTTCAAAGCGCATTATATAGCATGTGGAAATAATAAAAGAAGATACAAAAAAAGTCACACAAACCATTCAAGAAAACAAGACAACAACAAATAAAATAAAATGGAAATAGGATTTTTTTTTTGTTACAGACAGGCAACCAGCCATTCAACCCACTACATTGAACTGCGTGTTTTATCACGCAAAATACTCAAGTGAACACATCCTGTGACATCTAAAAAAAACAAAAACAAAGCAAGGAAACAATATATTGGTCCTTCATTTAAAATGCATTCGTTGGTATTTATGGAAAAATGCATAAAGAAACAAAGAAAATATCATGAAAATTTTAATGAATAACAAATGAAATGAAAGAGGGGAAAAACACCTTCAATTTTAACAATGAATAAAAGAATAAATTCGTTACAATTGAGAAAATAATAGAAAAAAAGGCGCATATTGCTTACTAATAAACGTCATACGTCTATCTAAAAATGTTTGTTAAGAAACATGCTGGCTTTTGAAATCCTATTGAAGAGTACAATGCAACAAAAAACATTTTCATAAAACTGAAAACAAAACAACAAAGAGAAAAATTAAAGAAATAGAAAATCACGTATTTTAGCCTAAATCCCATGATGATTTTGTTAGACAATAGAAGGTACTTGAAAGAAACACTTGAAAAGTTGCCAAATCCTCTGTAAGCAGGCGCAAAAGATAAATACCGCAAACTGTGATTTCGTCCTTTACAAAAACTGATCCTTTTCTATTCAACAAACAATAAATATCTTATTATTGTTGTTATTGGTCTTTTTTAAAGTGCTATACTAAGAAGAGTTTTTCCATTGAAAATTTTATTAAATATTTTCACACTATTTCATTAATATTACTCAAAAAACAACAAGTTGTTTTACCAACTCTCTTTCCCTTGTTTAACTATCTCTTTTGCTCTTAAATAATAGTTGGCTCTTTTTGATATCATGCTGTTAATTATGGAAAGTATACGAAACAAAAAACCTTGTCATATTTCCTTGAAGGCGTCATGTCCTTTAAAATACTTTCCTTAATCCTTATTTTGACATTTATCTTTTTATTTTTCTTATACTTAACTGTAAAATGATTATACTAATCTATTTATTTATTTTTATTTTAGTTTTCTCTCTTCTTTTAGGTTATTAATATTGATCCATTTTGGGTTCCTACAACGGAAGAGGAATTTTGGAAATCGTGCCAAACTCTATGGATAATGTTAGACGCCGCAAGGGTCTATATGTTGACGAAAAGGTGGTCGAACATACTGAGAAACAACATACTTTAAATAAAATGAAGAAGAAACATGCAGCTTTAAAAATTTTATAGAACATTTTTATTCAAAAGTTGAAAGAAAATAATTTTGAATATAAAGTATGTAAACAGAATAATTTTAAGCAAACAATAATTCTTTATTTAGATCTTAAAAATATATTAATCTCACAAAACAAAATTAGAAAAAAAAACGACCTTAATCTGACATCAATCAAAAGCCTGTCTATTTTTTTAAAACTTGTTTATTTTAATATTCTCAGGAAAAGTTGTATAACATGTTCAAAAATCATTAGTTCTAGAACAGGTATAATCAGAACCACTTCAGATTTTTAAATAACATCCTCAAAACATTTTTGACACTAATAGAGTAAAACCCTAATGTAATTCTAAATTCATTTTAATGAATATTTTTAAGAATACGTGCTTAAGAACTAATTCTATGTGACTTCTACATCACTTTCAAGAAGAAAACTGGTTCTTGAATAAGTTCCTAGAAATTTAAAAAAAAAACTTGATTAATATATTACAAAAAAATAAAAAAACAATATTTATAAAATTAAATTTATTTTAAAAGTGGACTTTAGGAAATAACCCATTAAAATAAAATATAAAAAACATGTTCTGAAATTATTACCTAACGTTTCTATAGAAACATTTCTGAATGTGACAATTTAAATAAAAAACATTGATTAGAGAACTAGTTCTAGAACCGTTCTATATAATGGGTACTAACTAGGTAATGCAATTAATGGGGGTTTCAAATTAATCGGTTTATTTGACAAATAATTATTTGTGTTTTTAAGTTTATCAGTTAATATTCGATTAATGCTAAATTATTCGATTAACCGATTTGCTTTAGTAAAACATATTAGACATATAAACACTATTTATATAATTAAATATATTGAAATAATTATTTAGGGACTTAAAGGAGATAATATACGGTTTATTTTAATAGATCTATCGCCCATTTGTTTCAGAAAATTAATTAATCAGTTTTTTTTTTTAATTTTTTCTTAGTTTTTGTGTCAGAATTATTTCTTGTTATAAATATATTTTCACATTTATAGCCTTACTATTTTTGCAGGCTATAAAGGATATAATATTGTCATAAGTTCAACAATTTATAAAATTTTAATCTTTCAATGTTGTATTTTCTTAAATAAAATGTCCCAGTAAGAAAATTATATTAAGCGAATTAAGAAAGAATCTAAAGGTGGGATTCAGAAATAATGCAAAATCGGAAGAGTCCAATAAATGTTCCATTTTTGGTACCTATTAGGTGAGAAGACAGTCATGAATAGTGTAAAGACATTAAGTGTGTAATATTACTATGGAAGTAGAACTCCATTTTATTTATTTTTGCTAGAAATGTATATTATCCAATTTAGAAATGATGTTGACATGATAATTCATTCTTTAGTTATGCCTATATTTTTGTATGGCATTGGGTTATATAGTGTTACCTTTGGCTATAATATGAAGAAACTTATTATGTTGTTTAACAGGGTAATTCGTTATCTCTTCTGACGACGTTGTCATGTTTCTGCATTTGTTTTATAGGTTTTTAAACTTTTCTTTTTTGAACTATGTGAAATCCAGACTGTTGTTCAGTTTTTATAATATCTATACTTCAGACAATATTTTGTATTTAAAGTAATTTTTTTAATTAGTCGTTCCATCCGCAATCGCCAAATACTTATACTGAGACTAACGCCTACCTTGGAGCGGTTATTTCATGTTCGTGTAGTTAGAATTTTTAACCATTTACCCAATTTACTCAAATTATTTGAACTTTCACGTGATACCTTTAAAGGAAAAACTTTACTTTATCTTCAAAATAATGATTTATAATTGATTCATGATATTATGACA
>MINK01004454.1:0-13551 GCA_001735545.1 Phormia regina
TGAACATGGTATTATTCAAATCAAGGAGAAACGGCTGTACAATCACTGAATAGTTGTGGCGATCATGGTGTGACCATGTTTTTTTCTGTGTGTATTTTTAAAAATTATTTCCTTGTTATTGTCAATTGTTTTTTTAAATTAATGTATAATAAGGTAATTAATTATTTAACAGGAACTTTAATTTCTTTTACAATAAAAACTAAAATAAAACTTTCAAACTTTAATTTTTATTAACCCTTGTAAAATTACAACTTATTTCCGTTTACAATAAAATCCTTATCAAATCTAAATCATATTATTAATCGTATTTTCTTATACCCCTTATCATCCGTTTAACATATTTGTCCTTTCCAACAATACGCTGAAAGTTAGTTTTTTACATTTAAGTTTCTTAATATTTAGTTAAACTCTACAACACATATACGCCCATTACTTAGTATGTAAATACTTTTTTCTTTTTTGTTACCAAATGCTTAAGGCATAGCAAAGACTAAATATAAGATGTTTGTATGTTTGTAAATAACCCCAAAAGAGAAAATGTAAACAAAATGAATTGATAAAGCATGTAAAAAGAAAGGGAATATAAGAAGAAAAATATGAATAAATATACCCAAATCAATCTTGTTTTACCTAATGGCTTATTTTACAAGACAAAATTCGTATTTAATGCTAACTTAAATATGCATATAGCGTAGGCTGTTTGATAAGTTAATATAAAAATAAATAAAATATATATATATATATTTTTTTTTTTTGCTTTCCTTAGAAGTAATTTCCGGCATCAGATTGTTCAGTTACCATATAAGTTAGGTTAATTATATCTACAGCTCCATTTGATGGTTTTAGTATAATGTGTTTGGGCAAATATTGTAAGGCAGAGAAAAATTGTTCCTATCTCCACCTTAAAGTATACTCAGAATTTAAGACGATTCAACCATGCCCGTCTGGTCAATTGGCTGTCCATGTAAAGCTTTTGCGCAAATTTAAAAGATTATTTGATAAAATTTGATTTTTTTGCACAAGGACGAAATTTATTGAACTTGAACATGTTTCAATAATCCGAGAAAAGTGCAATTTATCAAGTGTGATCTAAATTACTCAAATTGAAGTAAAAGGCATCGAAAATGGTGATTGATTCAGGCAAAGGTGATATCAATATTTTAACGAAATTTTTTAGTTTTTTATTTGTTTATAAATAAATGTATTTTAATATTTTAAGATTTTTTTTTGTTAGAAATTATGTATAATTTAAATAAAGGCGATATAAACACTTTAATGATAATGAGCGATTCCATGTAAAAATGGTCAGCAATCGGATTTCACATTTTTTTGTTTGTTTTTCAAAATAAATTTTACATTTATTTTCATCTTGAAACTAAATTCAAAATAATAGGGTTTGTCTTATAAAACAAAAATACCTGACCCTCACATTACGCTTGTGATTAATTCTTATAAAGAATTGTTGAATTAATTAAAATATTACAAAAACACTGCAACTTTACATTACAGCAGCATCATCATAGATGGGTACAACAGCGGGCATTTTGTATACTGTTTCAGGGCTTCTTGGGGCCAATCTTGTTGTTAGGATCGTAGGGCAACATAATCTTGACCTTAATACCTTAAAACCTTGACGCAACAATACGTGACGGGTGGCGATTTCAACGTAATCGTTGCATGGATCACCAGAGTGAATCATGAGACCATCAACGAATTTCATGGATTTAGCACGTTGATCACGCAATTTACACGAGACAACGACTTCACAACCCTTGGCACCGGATTCCATAATAAAACGCAAGACACCACAGCAGGCACGACGAACAGCCAAACCTCCGGTCAACTTGTAACGAAGAGATTCAGCTTGAGCGATAGCGCACAAACCACGGGTGGCGACTTTTTCGGCGTACAATTCAATATGACCAGGTTCGAAGTTGAAACGCTTTTAAACCATATTTACAAATGAATACCTATTTAACTTCTAATAACGTCTTAAATATACATAGTAGATCTTTAATTGTTGCTGTATATTAAAGACAAAGAAGTTACCTTCATAACGATATATGCATATTTTTTACATAAAAAGTTCAAAGGTCAAAGTTGGAGTTAAACCATTCAAAAACTATTATCTTAAAAATTATATATTGTTGACATAACTTCTTTCAACACCTTAACTTAATAAGGTTCATGTTGGAACCTTATTAAGTTAAGGTGTTAAATTAACTTCAGTAAAGTTTAAGAACAAGGACATTACCTTAAAAGTTATATATAGTGAGTTACTTTAGATCTAAAGTCATAAGATTTATAAGAAAAATGATCTTAAAATATTATATAATGTTAATATTTTTTAAATACTTACTCATAAAAATAGTAATTTAAAAATAATTTTTGCAAATATTTTAGATATTATATACAAAAAATTTGCACAAATATAGAAAAGGGGTTTTATTATCAATATATGTATTTTTTAAGAATTTTTCGTTTCTCAAGATTATTAAGCTTTAATCTTTATGTTATCAATTTTGACCTTTGAACTTTCAAAGTAAATAATTTTTTTACTTGTCCATTTAGAGTCAGTATGATATAAATATAAGAATTCTCCAATGCATATTTTAGAAGTTATAAGCAATAAAGTATGATAACTTTTGGAAAAGAAAAATCCGTTTTTTGTCGATTTTGACATGGAATCACTCTAATGTCGGTTCTTTCGAAAATGGCGTCTAATTAAGCAATAGGTGATATTCGAATTTTGATAATAACCTTCCATTTTCATTTTCTCCATTTAGTAGTTTAGTGCATTTTTAGGACTCTAAAATATCTTTTGAAAGGACGACTATGTCCGTTTATAGATTTGGATTAAATAAAAAAATAACCCTGCTACTCAGGGGTATGTAAAAATGGCGCTTAAATCAGGGAGTTAATATCATGACTTATATATTAAGATATTTTTATTGGTATTTTATGAACTGCAGGGCCCTTTAAGAAAATTCTGATTGCCATCTTTCGGTCCGTCTTTTTTTTAATTTTTTCAAAATTGTTTATTTTTCGACTGAATTAAGATAAGAAATATGAAGGAATATATTAAAGAACTTATTAAGGTGTTATTAAAATTTTGGTAATCATGTAAACAACAAAAAATGTCTAGTGTTTACATATTTTCTAAGCCCTTTGTATCCTTTGAGCCTCCATATCTCTGCTTTTGAGGGGTATGTACGAAATTTTATGTTAATCCTATCAGCTGATTAGAAGTTACACATTTATATTCTATTCTGTCCACTGTCATGTTAGGGCTTGACCATTACACTATTGCGTATGTACATCAAAATTAAAGTAAAGATCTTTTACTGGACCTGTAGCCAATTACGGAGCGACAACATACATTGAATGTAATGCAAGGTTTCATAAAACTCACATGTGAATTATATAAGGTTGATACTGACATTTTTTTTATGAGATTCTGAACTTTAGAATGATTCCCGGAC
This sequence comes from Phormia regina, assembly GCA_001735545.1. Lineage (NCBI taxonomy): Eukaryota > Metazoa > Arthropoda > Insecta > Diptera > Calliphoridae > Phormia > Phormia regina. The sequence continues at coordinate 3,483 of MINK01004454.1, forward strand.
ATGGAGAGATATAATAATTTATGGATTAATTCTAATACATATTTGCACTATAATTTACTGAATTTTATTAAAATATTGAAATATTTGGAATACGGTAGGACATTGTAGGGGACTAAGAGAAGATCATAAAACGATCATTACCAGTTTCGGTAGGGATCGTAACTGACTAAATAAAAAATCGTGTGTTAAATTTCACTGATTCATTTCTAAAATTGCGACCTGTAAGTCACAAAATATATATGGACAGAAAGGGTTTTTTATATGCGTAATATCCCAAAATATCGTGGTATAGGTTATAAAAAGCCTGCACTTGCTTTTTTTGAATGAGAGTTGGATACACAGATTTCTAGGCGCTTATATTACTAGATAACATTTAAAAAATATCTGGGTCCAAATTGAATATGCTATTAAAATACCACAGGTTCACACGCAGCAATTTTCCTTGCCGCAATTCTGAGTTTATAGGAGAGAGAGAGGAGAATAGAATACTAAACTTTTTTATTCTCTTTACCTCTCTCGTCTACAAAGTCAGAATTGAGGCAAGAAAAATTGCTGTGTGTGAACCCCGACTAAGTAAAGAATCATAGACAAGTTATTAGGACATACATCAAGTGGCAATTAGCCAGAAACTAATACAGAGCTTAAAAGGGAACTATTTTTAAATTACAGTGCCATGATACTTAGCTCTTAGGGAACTTAAGAAAGTGTTCCGTGTATCAGATATAGAAAAGTTGAAGAGTTATATTCAAAATATATGACTTTTAGTAATTTTTAATCCATGAGAAATATAAGTGTGAACAAATACTTCAGAATTGAATTTTAGTTCAATTTAGTTTACACGAAACCTAAATATGTACATATTTCATGTTCTTATTCCACCAGCAGCCCACGTAACAACTTATAAAAGAGTCACAGTAATGGCAATAACTTTAAGGTAAGAAAAAAATGCAAAAAAGAAAAAAGAACAACAAACATGTCGCCACAAGCAAAATAAGTAGAAACAAAATCAACAGTAAAAAAATCCTCATGATACCTAACTACAAAAGCAAACATTTATGTAGGATATCTGGTACTTAGTAAAGTTTTGTTTTCATCATTCTTACTTTTAGCTATAACGACAATAATAAGAATCACAAAAACAACAACAATAACGAACCACATTACTCAAAAACACCTGTCGAATCTAACATGTCATCAGGTAATCAATCATTGTCTTGTGGCTTAAAAGAAACTTAAAATGAATGAAAAAAAATCTGTAGAAGACTAAAAGAAAATCACATGTAAACATACACGAATATAAACAGAAAAGTGACATTATAATGATGAAAATAGCTGGAAAACGGTAACGGAAAATATTTGAAAACACTTTAAGGCATTAAGCGCCATAGAGAGTGTATGTGTATGCAACAACATGTGATGCTAGTAAATGATAAAACAGCAGCAGCAACAACAGCAACAACTTTAGCCATATTGTAAAACACCATTTTGATTCTTTTTCTTTTCGATTATGGTTGATATACGAGTAGAACTTTGTATTATATTTTGTACTTACCATTTTTAAAAGCTGTTGAACCAATAATGAAATCTGTTATGGGATAAGAAGGACTACGTCCTTTTTGATTGAAGGCATAAATACGCAACTTTAATGAATTATTTTCTTGTGTCATCAGCGAAGTCAATGAATCTAAATTTTCCAAAGAAAATTGAGGCTCCTCGGGATTTGTAACATTGAATCTATAATGAAAAATAAGAAGTAAAGTAGAAAATTATTATACAAGCAACTATGATAAAATACTTGTTTAAAAATATTCTTATTTTGTGTGGGTTTCCTCTTAAGGCTAAAAAAGAAAACTCTAACAAATTCAAATTTTTTCTTTTATCATTATTTTACCATCAAATCAATTTCCCTTTAGATGTAATTTTCTTTTGGTTTATGTTTTTATTTATTTTTTTCGTATATATAATGAAGTTGTTGTACCTTTTTTTCTAGATATTTACTGGCATTTTTTCTTTTTTGCATAATATTTTTACGATTATTATTTCTATTTTACACAAGCTTTAAAAAAATATTTATGATTTTTTTCTTTGAGTTTGATTTTTTTTCTTATTTTATAAAGATTTTACGATTCTGCCTTATTTTACCATCGACCACCAAAAAGATTATCAATTCAAATTTTATTTCCTTTTTTTATGGTGAGAGTTTTAGGTGGGTAACATCCGGTTATTGAACAGTGGGTTTTAAGGATAATAAAAATGAACAAAAAGGATTTACATTAAAACAATCATAAAAATTATCAAACATTTTAAATTTTATTAATATTAGTGTTACGAAAAACTAATGCACCAAAAATTGTATAAGTCCTTCAACAATTTTTAAATATAGTCTGGATTTTATTGTATAATTCTAATCGAAAGATCATGGTCACTGAATGGTAACCTGGGATTGGAAGAGAAAAAATATCCTGAGGCCCTCTTCTCTGGAAGAAAATTGCCACAAATTAATTTCCTTGAATCTTTATCTTTTGACAGGACGATAATGTCCGTCTATAGATTTGGACTAAATAAAAAAAAAACCCCTGCTACTGAGTGGTGTGTAAAAATGGCGCTTAAATCAGGGAGTTAATATCATGACTTATATGTTAAGATATTTTTATTGGTCTTTTATGAATTGCAGGGCCTTTTAAGAAAATTCTGATTGCCATCTTTCCGTTCTTCTGTTTTTCTAATTTTTTTCAAAATTGTTTATTTTTCGACTGAATAAAGATATGAAATTTGAAGAAATATATAAAAGAATTTATTAAGGTGTTATTAAAATCTTTGTAATCATGTAAACAACAAAAAATGTCTAGTGTTTACATATTTTCTGAGCCATTTGTATCCTTTGAGCCTCCATACCTCTGCTACTGAGGGGTATGTACGAAATTTTATGTTAATCCTATCAGCTGATTAGAAGTTACACATTTATATTCTATTCTGCAGCACTGTCGTGTTAGAGCTTGACCATTACACTATAGTGTATGTACATCAAAATTAAAGTAAAGATCTTTTACTGGACCTGTAGCCAATTACGGAGCGATACATACGTTGCACTCTAATTTACTGAATTTTATTAAAATATTGAAATATTTGAAATACGGTAGGACATTTTGGGGGACTAGGAAATTATCAAACATTTTAAATTTCATTAAAATTAGTGTTAAGTAAAAATAATGCAGCAAAAATTGTATAAGTCCTTCAACAAGTTTCAAAGGTAGTTTGGGTTTTATTATGTGATTCTAATCGAAAGATCATGGTCACTGAATGGTAACCTGGGATTGGAAGAGAAATAATAGCCTGAGGCCCTCTTCTCCGGAAGAAAACTGCCACAAATTAATTTCCTTGAATCTCTATCAGAAAAAAACGTGTCCAGATATTTTTGGTCCCAAGAGAGGTCAATTTTCAAAATTGCCCATAGTTAAGACCAGTGGACAGATATTGAGCTCTTGTGAATAGTGAATTCAAGAGCACAAAAAAGGTGCCTCAAAAACCGAAGATTTTACCAGAAGATATACACAGTGTTCCAAAAAAGTGACTGAAGCAACTATCAAATCTCCAAAGAAAGTGTTTTATAAAATGTTACACAATTTTATAATTAGTGGTTAGAACCACCAAAATACTATATATTGCTGTGATCTGCTCTAAATTATCAAATGATTAAAAAAATAATGAAAACTCTAAGATCAACCGTTTCCAAGTTTTTTTGAATATTATGTATGTTAAGAATTTCATTCCTCACTCCTTAGAGCATGATAGAGCATGAAATGACTTTTTTCAACTTCCTGGTCGGAAACACTTTATTGCAGCTGCTAAACGTAAACTGCAGAAAAATTTAGTGAATCAAAGATACCAAAATTCCCAAGATAGTTTTTTATTTACTAGACAATTCATTAATAAAAATAATAAATTTATGTTTTTCAAAAAGTCGTTTGCCTGCTATCGCTTGTTCTTAGGAACATTTCCTATTATAGGATAATTTTCATCATTTTGTTTGTCGGTTGAAATAGACTTTATGACCCCCAGTGATAACTGTCATATAGAATTTATATATTAAAAGATCGGAAATCCTTTCGAGATATTTGCTCCTTTCGATATGATATGCTAGGAACCTTGTGTTTAAAAATAAGTTTTTTTTATTTTTTTTTTTTATTTTCTGAAAATTTGATATAAATTAACTTTTTAGAGCCCTGGTTTAAAGATTTTTATTTTTTATATAGATTGGTTATAAATATTTTTGTAAAATTTCCCACATTAAACATTGTAATCAGTGTAGCCAGTTTAGCCTTTTTAAGGACAAATCTAGCAATTTTATTTTTATTTTGCTTTTAACTTTAAAATTTTCATTTTAGCATCTAGTTTTTTTCCTAGCCATTTTTGATTCTTAATATAGCTTTAAAAAGACTACAAATTTAGAAATTTCATTTTCAAAAAATTATAAATTTAAGCATTTTTGTGTATTAATTCGCACAAAAATGTATATTATTGATATTTTGCATTCCCGGAGACTATTACAATTATTAAAAAAAAAGTACTGTCCATAGGAACTATTTATTTATAAATTTATAAATTCACTAATATATCTTCATGAAATATTTTTAAAGAATTTATCTTGTTTTTTTTTTTCTCTAGGGACTTGGTTTTGCAAAGAAGTTTCGGATATTTTTTTTTTTAAATAAATTAAATCGGTTCAATAATAATTGAGATATCGGAAGAGGCCCTTGTTTAAGCTAAAGATTTATATTTTTTGAATAGATCAGAATAGAAAAGTATAATTTTTGGACTTCTAACTACAACTTAAGAACTTCTAAACTCTTTAGTAACCTTTCTAAAAAAATATTGTAAGGAATAAGATTTTTATCAAAAATTCTTTGATGGATTTTTCGCTGTTAGAACAGCCTATAGTAACAAATCTTTTGCAACAACTGCATAAATTTTGCCAAACCAGGAGTTTCTTAAAAAATGTCGCAGCTTTTTGAACTTAGACTTATCTTTAACATATTCATGTTCCCAAACATTGGCTACTAACAGACTTTGACCGACCCGAAAGCTGCAAACTAAATATTCCAATACATAATTTTACAATAGTTCATTATACGACATGAGAATTTGTGTATAAATTTGATCTTAATTTCCAAGCTCTATTCTTGGCTTCTAAATTTTTTGCAGCATTCCATTCTAAAACATTTTGGACTACGCAATAGCGTTAAATTTTTCTGAGCACTAAACAAACGGAGGTGATTTTCTACATGATGTTTTTTGGAGTTCTTTCCAATATGCTTTGAATTTCTTCTTCCCGAACCATGTTTCCTATCATTGATCGAATGCCCCTAATACTACTTAACACTTTTGGAAACAGTTTGGAAGCAGACATTTAATGAGACAAAACGTGTGTTAAGACTTTTTTGATCACATGTATATTTATTAATTTGAAAATATGAAATCATACTTTAAAGTGAAAATTTTATTTGTCGGTAAGATGGTGAAGAATATAAAACGTAACTGAATATAGTATGCGATTGGTTTTTTATTAAAGTGTTTTTAAACCGTTCAAGGAAATCATTTGAGAATCAATAATTTTTTCAGACAAAGTATATTGAAGTCATGCTCAATTAGATCCCAGTAAAAAGAAGAGCATACTATTCATTAATAAATTCACAAATGTTAATGAACCCGAAATAGTTCCATTTTTGGTGAAACATAAATGAATTTAAGACGTAGTTGATCCAATTTACTGAACGGCATGCTATGAAATATTGACTTTTTGGTGTTAGCTTTTCATTAGTGAAACTACATTGCTTTATATTTTTAAGTGACGATCAAAGTTTTTAATAAATTAAAATGAACTGTTACATAGAAAAATCCAAAAATATATATATTTTTTTAAATACTTATGAAATTAATAAAGTGGTTTTGATTACACCAATTCTAGAACTAATGATTTTTAGAACAATTTTTCTTTCTAGAAAAACAAATATTATGAACAAAATTAATTTGATTTTATTATTTGTAATAACAAATGTATTAAACTCTTTAAAATATTTTGTGTTGTTTTATTTATTTTGAAATGATTATATTTCATTTGCTCCACCGTGCTTTAAAAACAGATAAAATAACATAAATATGATCTATAAATATTGAATATTTTTCTTTCTTTTTTTTACAAGAAACAAAAATTGTTCTTTATGTTTTCTGCTCTCTCTCTCTTTCCGCATCTTTTTTCAGCATCCAATAAGTATTTGAAATACACTTAAATACAATAACTACCACTCATTTGTGGTAATGGAATGTATTAAAATAACATTTATATGATGATATTTTTTGTTTGGTTTTTGCTGGTTTCCTTTTTTCATTATTTACTATTCAGGAGATTTTTTTTTATATTTTTATAGTTTTTGGTATGTAATTTGATAAGAAGGAAAATAGATACTTAAAATATGTACAATCAAAATAAGATTATTGTTTATATTATTGTTTGTAGTTTTTTTATGGTGAAATTCTAAAAAAGGGTGCTATGAATAAAAATACAAAAAATATTGAATATTTTAGAGGTTTTAGCAGATTTAAGTTATCAATGGTTTGGGAATTAAATATTTTATTAGCATTCGTAACTAAAACAATGTCAATAATAAATTTATATTTTTAAATGAAATTTTATAAAAATTATTAAAGTGGAATAAGCTTTAATAAAAGTTAACAACAATTTGGTAATAATTCACAAAAAACCCATAAAAAAATTATTTTATTTATACTAAAATGTTACAAATTCAATGAAAATCTAACAGCACTTCTATACCTATTCAGTAAAATCACTTGTATAAATAATTTTTTATTTATTTTTTTTTTTTTTAATTTGATCTTCAATTAAATTTACATTTATAATGTATACAATTTTTAATAATTCTTTAAGATGATATCAAAATACTTGTACACGCACAAGTACTTCATATTCAAATTCAAGTTCAAATTTATGCAACAATTGATTTAAAAATACTTATGTATGTCAAAGTTAAATTCTAGGATAAAATTATTTGACTCTTTTAAGAGGGTGACATTTTGTATAAATATAAATTTATGTAGAATTTTAATATTAAGGGCTGTAAAACATTATGCCGAAAAACAATCCGTATATATTTCATAGAAAGCGGATATTTATAAAATGTTTTACTTACTTTATACTAGAGATATATTGAATAAATATTTATAGTAAAGGTGTGGAATTAAGTTAAATTTGTTGTAATTTAATGTGAGCTCATCGAGTATTTTACGGTGGGACATAATTCAAATTTTTGTGAAATAAATCTGTAACTTTTAATATAAATTTTAGAAAATATGGACTAGAATCAAAATTTTCATATAAAATTGGTCAAATTCGGAGGGTATAAGAAATTGTTTTCTATGTTAAAGTCATATCTGTGAAATTACAATTCATAAAATTACAAAATTTTTATATATTAAATATTAATGATGATAATAATAATAATAATAATAATAATAATAATAATAATAATAATAATAACAATAATAATTGTCACATCATAAACCATGGTGTAAAAGCTTCAAAATTTGGGAAAGGGACTTATGTTAGACGTGTCGGCCAATTGCAGACCACCACTTTATTGTAACGATGTATTTTCACTATATGTTAAGTTGAAGCTCACGGCTTCCAGGATTCGTTACAAATAATTTATTCTTAAGAAAGTCAAAATCACAAGTTAAATTTCTTTCTTTCACGTACTCGACCCCATGTCAAACTATTTCTGCCAAATTTCTAGGTTTATAGGGACAGCCAACCAGACTTGCGGGCGGATATCGTTAAATCGACTCAAAAGTGATAGTTATTCTTTAAGGTGGGGTTCCAATAATTTTTTATGTGCGTTTCAAATATCAGTAAAGACGCATAATACCCCAAACACTTTGAAACAAAAAAAGTTGTATAGCTATCGTTATTCATTTAAAAAATAGCTGTTTTAGGGAGAAAACGGGTACTTTGGTACTTTTTTGGCACCATATGTATCTTTGAAACCAAACAACATACAGGTAAAATTTATGTCGTCTTCATAACTTATCAAAAATCGAGAAATACAAGTTTCGTACTTTTTAAAAATTCAAATTTTAAAGGGGTAAAAATCGTACCAATTTTTGGTACTTTTTTCATAAAACATTTTTTTAAAGAATATTACTTTAATATAGAATATTACTACAATTTAAAAATTAAAAATTTTTGATACTTCGATAGGTGAAAAAAGTACCAAAAAGGGGTAAAGCGGGAAATGTCATTTTATTCAAACTTAATAATGAATTTTCAATTAAATTAAACATAGAAGTATGAAATTAAGAAAATATAATCCTATTTAAATAAAAATTTACAAGAGTGGATTTATGGTACTTAAAGAATACATGGTCCTCTAGGCAAGAATTCAAGAGGGTTGACATTGTGGTACTTTTTTCTTCTATTGATACTTTTTGCATTTTCTGTAATATTTAACCTAGAAACATGAAATTAAATACACATTGTCCGATGTTGGAAAGAATTCACAAAGGGGGACTTCTTGAATTTTCTATAGTTATGAAACTAGAAACACGAAATTAGAAATATGTGGTATTTAGTTAATAAGAATCCCTAAGAAGGGACTTTGTGGTAGTTTTTTGTTATTTTAATGGTATTTTTTGAATTACTGGAATATTTAACCTAAAAATCGTGAAATTGAGAAGACGGGGTGCTAAGTGAATGATAATCCATAAGAGAGAACTTTTTGGTACTTTTAGAATATTATATTAAGGATATGTGGTCATAAGTGAATGTAATTACTTACAAGGGATTTTGTGGTACTTTTTCGTTCATATGATGACTATTATATATTCATACAGAATTTTATTTTAATTTGTATAATATATTTTTATACAATGAAACCCATGCATTGCAGGGTCATTTTGCTATTGTATATAAAATCTTATTTTGCTGGAGTATATTTGGTCGAAAAATACTCATTTTATGTAAATTAATACCATTAGTTGTACAATTTTATTTGGTCACTTTAGAAAGATGATAAACTGAAGAATTCAAAAAGGAAAATTTAAGTTTTAGTGAATAATTAATTCATGGTTGAAAGTAGTAATATAAACTAACATTTTTATATTTCAATCAATCAATCAATTTCAAACTTTGTACTATATTGCTTTTTGGGATATTCGAACATTGCTAGGGGTGATACTAAAAAATTTATATACTTTATTTTTTTCCAAACATAAAAGAGCCAACCTTAGGTATATATTAAATTTATTTTCGGTGATATGAATTTTTGAAAATTTATAAAAAAAAAAAATACATACCCGAGATGGTCAATTTTGAAAGGACACCTACAACTTTCCTGACAAGCTAGCAGCTTTTATTTTACGAAATAAATTCAAAAATATTTCGGCTTTATCCGTGTAAACTTTTATTTAGATATCTCCAACGATTCAAAAATGACACTGTGGTTTGTTTGTTTGTCATCTAATATCTTAAATGAAAATTATAAATATAGCGGAACGTATGGAGCATTTTGATGGCAAGAGAATAAATATCTTATAAAATTTTATGTTTCCATAGGAAATTAAATACACCCAGAGACAAATCAATCACATACGTATTGGAAACGATACCATTTTGTATCAATAGTGAATCTGCTCCGTATGTGTTCGAATTAAATACTGCGTGTTTAAATCATTAACGAAAATTTACATTAATTGGCTTCAAGTTGTCACCACTAAGGTATGGAATAATATGTTTTCTATTTTGTATATTAAAAATTTGTTAACGCTCTTTACCGAAAATTCGACATTACAAATTTTCAATTTTACCACAATAGTTATGGGTTTTGAATCGAAGTTTTTGCCTTAGTGTTTAGTTGGGAAGCAGTAATTTTAAAGATAATAGTAACATCCTTGGAAAAAGTATAAAAAGCAACTTACATGACTACGAAAGAGCTGAAACAATTATTATTGTTATTGTTATTGTTATTATTATTATTATTATTATTATTATTATTATTAT
>MINK01004454.1:13569-26950 GCA_001735545.1 Phormia regina
TTTTTTTTGTTTTGTTTTTGTTCTTAAATAATTTTCATTCAAAATTTCTTCGAATAACTTCCATTCGACATCATGGGGCAGGCAATAAATTTTAAAAATTAAGTTAACCATAAAACCTAATAAGGTCCTTTTTTTATTTTATTTTGAATTAAATATATTTCCACTAAATATTATAAATGACACCTTAATGCTAATATTTATGCAAAATATTTTTTTTATTTTTATTTATAATAAAAAAATTTATATATTACTAACTCCCGCTTAAATGACAGTATCTTTGTCTTGACAATAAGACAAATTTCATTTTATCATTTTAAATTTAACAGGAAGAAAAACACATTCTTACACCAAAAACCAAAAGACAGACAAAACGAATTCCTTCTTCTACAAACAAATTCAACTTCATACCATTTGACACTAATGTCTTGATAAATTGAAAAAGTAAGTTTAATAACTACCTTAGACATTATGTTGGATATAAAATGGCGTTGACATATAAATATTTTATATATATTAAGAAATTGAAAGAAAATATCCAGCTACTAGGATTACCAAATATATACGCTTTATATAAATTTATACTCTTACTAAATCAACTAATGACTTTAAAAGGATACCGGCATTGTTTTGTTTTCTGTTTTTTTTTTTTTTTTTGTAATTCTTAGTTGGCTGACAAAATTCCCAAGACTGATAATAAAGCAGCCACCAAAAAAAGAAATAACAAAGATAACAAAAAAAGACCTGAATGACATAGACGAATTCTTTATACCCTAGTAAGGCAGTTGAATTTTTGTATAGAAACCTAAAAATATGCAGCAGTTTTTTTTTTTTTTTTTTTTTTGAACACTTTATAGCTGATAGTGGTTTTTAAGGGTTTTAATGGATTTTTCACATCTTGTTTTCTTTGTTAGCTTATACATCGCTAACGGTATAAAAAAAAACATTATAAATCCTTCATCACAAAACTGTTTTTTTCATTTTTGTCAGAAAAATGACAAAAAAGGTATTTATAGACAAATAAACTCAAGGATACATAAATTGTTGGTTAAAGAATGCTTGAACCGAGAAAACAAAAAAACCAGCAGACAAAAAAATATTAATAGAGACAAAAACGCTAAAATTAACAACCTTTTCCATTAAAATAACAACGTTGCAAAAAAAAATATTACAAATAAGAGTAAAAAATTTTATATGAACAGAAAAACAACAAAATGATAAGGGTTCTAAAGGAAAACTTAAGAACGAGTAGAGCATTTAAAGCCACTTGAGATTTTACTTAAGAGTTTTTATAGTTGGTATATGTGCTAAGGAGGCCCCCCACATACTTTTAAATATTTTGTATAATATTTCAAAATACATACACATTTACCTTAGCACTTATACTAACATACATATACTTATATACAGTTGTTTTTTTTTTACATTTCTCCACATATAAGTAGTACATACATCTACATTTTTGTACTTGTTTACCAAACATGACAATTGAGCAGTTGAGAGTGGTTGCTTGTATGAGTCTATGTATGTATATGTATGTGTGTGTGTGTGTGTGTTAAGAATTGTATGTTTATTTAGGAAAATATTGTAAAAATGTTACGGTTACCAGTACCGTACTGTTGCTGCTCATAAATCATTCAACATTTGAAATAAAATTGAGAGTAAAGCAAAAAAGGAATTGTGGAAACTGAAAAACTGTAGTTAAGGACAAAATGAACATACATTTAAGTTTCGTTATGCTTTAATTTGTATGATTTTTATAAAAAAGACTATAGGGGGAAAAATAGTTTCGTAATTTAATTAAGGACATAAAAGTAGAACTATGTATGTTTATATAAGAATATAGTTAATACTGAATTGGAAAAAAACAATAATTACAAAAAAATAATTACTCAGCTATAATCAACACAATGGAAATGACAATCAACAAGACTGGAGACTAAAACTGACTACAGATTAAAAGCTATAGACACGGTTATAAAAGAAACTACAGAGTAGACTGTAAACGCGGTTATAAAGTATGCAATCTAATAGACCAGGCGCGGATCCATGGGGAGAGCAAAGGAAATTTCCCTCCCCAAAATGAAAACTCTCAATGAAAAATTTGTACTAAATCTTAAAATTTAGGTAAATAGTTTTGAAAATCATTATATTTTCCTCAACCAAAAGCTTTAGCTGGATCCGCGCCTGCTGTAGACTGAACATTTGACTAAACTATACAAGAGTCTAAAGAAAAGTCCATGGACAAGACCTTATATAACATATTATATTAGACTGAAAACTAGATTATGAACTGTTTAATAGATTAGCATATATTGCAGACCAGAATATAGAGTAAATAATAAAGTTAGATACAGTTGAACATATTTAATAGTTAATGAACTAACTTATTCTATAAATGGAATACTAGCAAGATACTGGATTTTTACTGTAGACTATAGTATACACCCGGCTATTGAAAATACTAGAAAAAGACTGCACATTATACTAAAATATATAACAGATTAAAGAATAATTCAGACAGGACTATATGTTGTATAATATGTATGTACATTAGACTAAAAACAAAATAATTAAAAGCATATCTTCCAGTTATTAATATTGCAAAAACAATATATTAGACCGACCTAAAAATTGGTCCACTTATTACCTAATAAACTTGAATGTAGATCATATAATGGTCCAGGTTATAAACTACAGATTGGGCTAGAGAAAAGAATACAGATTTTACTATAGACAGGGTTATATTATAAAAAACTGAGTATGCTATAAACTAAATATTATTATAAAATGTACAAGAGTGTACATAGTTTACAGACAGGACTATATATTAAACGATATGAATATTAGATTATAAACAAGAGCATGAAGTACGAAATAAATTTGCATATATTGTAGACTGAAATAAAAAGTAGATACTAGAGTTAATAACTAAATTATCCTACAAACTGATCTATAAACACAAGAATTTCAAAACGCTATACTATGGAACCAAAGTAACTACTTTTAGCTTATATTTCTTGAAGCAAATTCTGATCAATGGGGTAAAGCTTACAGTATAGTATCCTCAAACGCTATTTATGGAGAAAATAGTCAGGTCATTGTTTCCAGTAGGATGCGGTAATAACTAGAGCGGAGTACTCAGGAACAATCTTCTTAGTATTAGAAAAAGAACTATAGCAAATATAGAAAAATATAGGAGATAAAAGCACTTGGGACAGATAGACCTTAAAAATGCAGTTGATATAACATACTTGGAGCCAATATATATCTATCGTTCACCAATCAGCGTATGTAACTGTTACTTTATTGACCTTGCCATAGAATAGAATGGAGGAAGATAACAAGAAAATATATTAGATATTTTTAAAATGACTCACTGTAAACTGTGGTTACAGTGGTGGTTTCGTGCGCCCAAAAGTTACACTGTTGATTTGATGGTGTGTGACCCTTTGGTAGTTGTGTAGATGATTATGTATGTATGCAAAAAATTGAAACCATGTAGTCGTTGAAGTGGCAATATGCTTTTTCCTAGGCCGAGCAAATGTTAAAGTAACACGTAGCTAAAAAAGTGACTAGTGGGTCTTATGTAGTCGTTTAGGTAATAGCCACCATAGACTGCTAGGATGTTTCTCTTAAATACTTGCTATGACTGTAACAGTAATATTGTCCAAAAAATCAATTACCACTGTGGAAGGTTCAATTGTTTTTACTTTTCAGAGTTCATATCCATGCATGGAGGATAGAAATGTTATCTCTACAGCTTTGGACCAAACTAATTATTGATCAGATTGTAAAATTATGGCCAAAGATATAATATAAAATTTTGCTGAATCCGATTTAACGAAGAGATACCAAGAATAGGGCACTAACTGAGAGTAGATGAATTTGTAGATATAATGAATGATAAAAATATATATAGCCGCGTAAAAGCTTAGAAGTTAACTAAGCCATTTCGGCCCAGTGAAATTATAGATAATGTAATTATAGATAGTGAAATTATAGTTTTAGAACAACCGATTCTGGCAATGGAGTAGAACCTTCTTAGGATTCGAAATTTTTAAGAAATGCTTTTGAGAATAAGAATTTAAGGACTAATTCTGTTTACTTTCTACAACTTAATCAATTCCTAGAAATGTTTAGACAAATTTCACAAAAAAATGTAAAAAATTAAAATAAGCAAGTGTTTGACAAAAGTTTAAATAGATAAAGTTTTCTTTAGATTTCCTAAAGAAATTTTTAGAAATATAGAAAAAATAGGTTCTGAAACCGTTTCGTAAAATCTATATAATGAGTTCTGAATAAAACAATTAAGAAAGAAGATTATTGATTAAAAAGCTATTTCTAGAATCATACAATATAATGTGTACGTACTAGGAACAATTCTACGGAACTAATACTGGAGGTGAGGGACTTCCTGATTATTCAAACAATCATCAACATACAGCCTAATTTTATAGATTCTGGAAATAGTTGTAGATCTAATATAATTCTTTGGGGTATTGATTTGGTAATATACTAGACTGTAGAGAAGACACAATAGACTAAGCCATAATCAAGACGAGTATAGAATAAATGAATAGGTTAATAATTTCTAACTATGACTAGACATAGAATTATAGACTAGACAATAGTAGTACATGCACTTAACTATAAAAAATAAATAGGAAAATATGTAATTGAATAGGACTATAGGCCAAATTAAGTTTTAGTACTAATACAAGTTGTATTTTACTATGGACTGGAAAATAAAACAGAATATATAATATGCTACAGACTAAATTATTACCTAAACTATAGATTAGATATTACTACAAATAAACTCTTCTGCATAAATTTATTTGTAATATAGAAACAAATGTTACTTTTACCCTCATCCAATATACATAAATTCAAAATATATATTTTTTTGCCCCCTTAACCATACACAAGTACAAACCGATACCAACAGTTATCTAATACTTATGGTTGGCCACAGAAAATCATGCGTGTGTGAATACAAAATACCAAGAAACCAACGAGAATGAAAAAAGAGAAACAATAAAAAAAAACATAGTCATACATATTCCTTATACATATTATCAATGCCATCGGATACATGTATGGGCCTGTATAAACTTACAAACTTGGTGCAGATGGTTGGAAGAACGGACGGACGGCCAAACAGACCAACTGACATAGACAAATATAAGATATCTTTGGAATTCATTAAAATGCTTACCTTGTGATTCCGGTGCGTGTTGAGAAAATTTCCAAAACAAATATTTGTGGAAGACCACCATCATAGCCGGGTATGCATTGGATGTCAACACTCAACTCAGTGCGATTGAAAATTGTACAATTACTAACAGCGTTTGGTAGAGCTGAGTTAGTAAGTAAAAAAAAAAAAAGAAACGCGTGAGTTAGTAGATGGTTAGTTGTAAGAATGAATTATGTTTTATTTGCCATGTTGTGGTAAATAGACGCAGTTGAAGTTGTAGTTTTAGTAGTGACATTTGTTAAGGTTATGTTGTTGTTGTTTGTTATTATATGCCCCAGTAGTTGTAGCAGTTGAAAGTCAGTAATATTGTTTACATAAATTGTATTAAGTATGACGGCATGATTTTGTATTCGTATAGTTATTGTTATAGTTGTGTAGTTTTATAAGGCAAATAGGATGATATAAACCAAATACGATAGCAGAAGCAAATAGTAGCATGAAGTCGAAAAAGTTCCAAATATCAGCATTACAAAAAAAGGGTATCAAATCCATATTTGTTTAGCCATTTTAACAGACACCATCAGCATGGAAGACATCATCATTATCATCATTTTAGTTAGCGAATCGGCATTCAAGTTTAAATTTATTTCCAAATTTTGCAGAATAAAATATATAAAAGTAAATAAAAATAAATATTTAGTTGGTTAAGTCAATAAACTGTTGATGACACATGTCATCGATGTATTGACTTAAGAGCACACAACTTTAACTCAACAACTCAAAATATTCGAAAGAAATTTTGAAGTATTTGTTTTATTATAAAACACGTGTAGTTTGTTATTGAATATTGTTCTTAAATACATTAACCCATGTAAGAGTTAAGAGTAAGAATTAACAATATATATGCCTCAATACTTAGAAAATTTATTTTAATTTTCAGAAATAATGATTAAACATTTTGAAAAAAAAAAAAAAAATTTATTCCTTCCACAATGGGTTAATGTCAAACAAATAATTTAATAACGATTGTCTGCTAAATACACTTCTCTTTTTGCTTGAACTATATTTCTTTTTAAAATATCTTCTTTTTTTCTAATTTTATTTTAATACTTACCGGCTAAAACCACTTGAAATAGACAAGGTTGATTTTGAGTGCCCACTTCATTCGAAGCCCAACATGACAAAGTACCATAGTCCTGTTAACAATAAAATAAATATAATAAAATAAAATAAAGAAAAATAATAATACTAGTATCATTCTTTATTTGAAAATTTAACAAATATTTTCCACTTACTTGATCTGTTACGGGTGTATATTTTAAAATGCTACGACTACCATTCACACTGAAACGTTCACTACCCACATCAAGGGTTTCACCAGAATTATTGAATTTCCAACGAAAAGTTCTAAAAATATAAATAAACAACAACAAACAAAATATATAAAAAAAAATAGTATGAAACAAATTGAATAAACAACAGTTAAAAGAATTGAAAAATAAAATTTGTTGTCTTAAATTCAATATAAATGATGGTTTTAAGTTAAAGTTTTGTGTAAGAGTGTAGAATATACAGTGGAAATAGTAATATTCTCGATTTATTTTTTAAACATTTCTAAATAAAAGACAGTAAAATTAACAAAATTTAAAGATATATTTCTATAATTTTTATTTAAGTTTTACTCTATTTATTTGCAATGATCAATCATTACTTTTTGACTAGAGGAATTACTTTCTGAGTTCAATAAAGCATGTCCGTTTTTCAGTCTGTATATCTGTATCATAGCCCAGGGACGAAGCCAATTAAAGTTGGTTATGATCCATCCATTTTTCATCAAGAAAAAGTCCTCCAGAAGAAAAATCTCTTAAATATATTAATAAGTCGAAATAAAGCATATATGTCTCTCTGTCTGACCGTCTGTACGTTTATGTAAACCTTGTAATCAAATGACTATTTGCAATGTTGTACATTAATTAATGAAAGTTGGCACACAGGTTTCTTATAGCCCAAGGAGGAACCCTACTTATGTTGATTATAATCCATCCATTTTTTCGCCAAGCAAAAGTCCTCCAAAAGAAGTTGTTTAACGTTCATAAATCCCTTAAATATAATATATTAATGAAATTTGGCACATTTTTTGCACGAATTTCGAGAACATCGTTCTGTAATTGACCATAGCTCTCATATAAACCCATCTTCAAAGAATCACTTTAGCTATGTACGATACAATGTTAATATCAAGCTAATATTCAACACAAATAGGTTTTATATAAATATATACATAATTTCTCCTCATTTCTTCTAGCCCTTATAAAAGGCCACTTTCTGGAATCACCCAAAATTTGTTAACAACACATAGTTACCGAACAATATGCTTCCCTTGCAATGCTAACACCGACATACCGCCTGCGACATAGAAGTTGTTTTGAGTTAACTTTTCTCTGCACTACATGTAACTAGTTATGTAACTATTAAATAGATTCACCCCTTCTAGCTGCATATGTGATAACTAGCTACCTCTAATGGCATCACCATGATAAAATAATGAACTAAATTGTTAAAATGTAAGTAGTATTATATTTAATAAAATTTTAATTCATTATTTAGCAATGACATTTTTTGCTAGATATTGACAGTATCGATGTAGAATTGACTGCAACTCTACAAAGAAGAAGATCCCGCACCGAACTTGTACAAGTACATAGTGGTGTAACCACAATATACTTCGGAAATATAGATGATGATTTAATAATACATCGAAGCCTCTTAATCCATACGTTTGTCTGCTTTCCAACTGTAGTGAAAGAAAAAATCTAACAAATCAAATTTGAATTTTTTGTTTTAATTTATAAAAAAAACGATATCAACTGAGCACATACTGGCCAAGCAATTAGATTTCAGAGTAGTGCTTTTTAGTATACTCATTACCGTAAAGTAAACGCCAATAAAAATACAACTCAATATGTTTCCTACCAACAATATTATATTCATTGCAAAGATACATTTTCATAGCAAAGATTTTTACTTTTTATTACATTTGATTTTAAAAACAATTTTGTTGTAGTAATTATATATTTGTTCTCAATTTACAATTATATCGTTGTCACAATATGTTAAGCAATATATTTTAAATTAAAACCACATTGTTGTTGTTTAAATTCTCTGAGCAAAAATATTATTTTCAATACCTGAATATATTATTGTGTTTGTAATTTTAAATTGACAACAAAATGATTGTTTTGTATTGACAGCAATATACATAATTATTATATACTTAAATAGTATTAGTTTAAAGAGTTTTTTTGTGCTATAAAAATATATTAAAAAATATACTGAATGTATATCTAAAAACTACATATTTCTAGCAAAAAAGGAACTGAAAAATAGCTGAAAAAGTCATAAATTTAAAATTGTGTTGTCATTGGAAGAAAGTATAGCCGCAGAAGTCCTTTTTATAACCCATATTTATCGTTGGTGGGATGTTTCTCTATTTTACTTCTTGTTCATTGCTTTCGAAGTACTTCCCTTAAAACTATGTTGATAAAATTTTTTAATAAAAATTCCGCTTTGGCCTTAAAAAAAAAAAAAACACTTTACAATTTGTAAAATTATTATTGCTCAGGATTAATCACCGGTGATCTATCTTTTTATACCAATATATATATTTTTTTTACAAAACTAAATTATAATTAATTTTAATAAATACTAAATAATTTCCTTTATTTATTGTAAATATTTTTATTCAACCATATTATTGTTATAAACATGAATATGAATAAATAACATCAAATATGTTTGCAGACCAACAACATTTTTATGAATTTTTTTATTGTATTCATTTATGAAGTGATTATGCAATAAAAATATGTGAATGAATCAAGTATATAAACAACAGAAATATGGTTGCAGGTCAACAATATTTTCGACAAGTACATACACTGAAACAAATTCATTATTTATTTCCAAAAGTTTATTAAATTGAATGAAAAAATTAACGCTATTAATGTTCATGTTCATTTTTTAAAATTATATATATTTAACTTATATTTGTGTTGATAAAACAATTAAGATGTATAGCATATTATAAGCTTTAATTACTAGGTTTTCGAAACATATCATAAATTCAAAAACCAAGAGGATTATATTCATAAGTAATTATAAGTATATAAAATGTTTTAACTTTTTTAAATTATGGCATCTATATTAAGAATATATATTTTTTTACATTTTTTGAGTAAACAGTCATTTAATTTAAAATCAAAAAAAAAAAAAAAAAAAACCAAAAATATAGAACAATTATTTTCACTGTACGATTTCTTTGGGACAGAATATGAGTTCATTGAAATCAACGTACTGTTCATAGAAAACATTTAATTGATTTAATGAACGCGTTAATTGATTTAAAATTTTATCAATGAAATTTTACATTGAATTTTAATATTAATGTATGACAATACATTGTTTTAATTAACCTGTACTAGGATCAAAATTAGTGCAAAAATTCATTGAAATATTTCACTTTTTCTTTGTATTTATGTACCTTTTTCGTTTCGTGTTTACAACAAATATACGTATGCAGATCAACAATATTTTTGATGTGATAATTAACAGACAACCATAATATGACCGCACTCGATTATGGTTGCTATTCATCATATTAAAAAAGATTTTTAATATTGCTTGCTTCCAAAAACATACGACACAAGGAGTTTTTTCAAATACTACCGTTGAATAAATCAAATAGCGTGCACGTACTTGTTTAAAATACTAAAACTATATATTAAAACTCTCTTTTCACCTTCAAATTCCGAGGTCAAAAACTCATTTTATTGAATTAAAAGTATAATCTAAAAGTTTTGGTTTGATTATAAAAATCTATGAACATATTAGGATTTAATCATATTTTTAAGCTCCAACAATCAGAGTACATACTCATAACCACTTAACCAATTATTTCTTAACAAAACCTGAGAAAAATTTCTAACATTAATATTTATCCCTTACCCCATAAAAAGCATATGCCAATTAATAAATTTGCTAAAAAGTTTGGAAAATTTTTAAGCAATTTTTACTTAATGATCCATAAAATTCAAAAAGAAGTTTATATTAAAGAGTGAAATAATATTCTATGAATTTTTACTCACTGTAAACATATAAGTGTGTGGGTGGATTTCTTCTAAAATGACAGAGTAGTATGGGTCTGTGTTTCTTTGTTTGTTTATTGTTTAAGATGTTAAGAGTATAAGGATGAAAAAAAAAAAAACTTGAAATGAGAAAAAATAGGAAGTGGAAGTGTTGTCTTAACATTCAATTTTAAAAAAGTTCAATTAAAAGCATTTTCTTGCTGCCAGTGCTTGTTCTTATTCTGGTTGTAATTCTTGTTTTGCTTTTTTCCTTGCAAATTGAGTTTGTTTTGTTTTTGTGTTTTGTTTATATTAAAAAGGGGTTGTATGTGTATGTGTAAGTATGCTCTGCTTATATTTGTAGTTTTAAATTAAATTTATTTTTTTAAGTGTTAAAGATGTTGTTGAAGCAAAACTTTAAATGAATAAGAAGAAAGAACAAAAAAAATTAATAATCAAAACTGAAGACTTCAAAGTAGAAATTTAAGACCAAGCTGTGTTAGTGTTTGTGTGTATGTATGTGTTTGTATGTATATTGTGTTTGTAGGAATGTTTTTGAAGTTCATTGTAAAACAACTCGAAGTTTATTAGTGTATAGGTTTTATTATTGTTGTTGTAGTTGTTGCTTTACTCCTTACAACTATGTTAAGAATTTGCACACAAATTTGCAAGTGAATTGAGTTTGAAAGTTTAAGAGATTTAAAATTTATTTTGTTGTGGATTTAAGACAAAAATTGATTGTAAATTCATCTTTTAATTGCACTTTTTTTTTACTTTCAACCTGGAGAAGAAAATGAGTGCAAATATTTAATAAGTAAAAAATCGATATTTGGAATCAATTAAATTTTTAATTGGAGTTTAGTAAAAAAAATATAAAAATTGCAATTAAACTTTGGTAGATGGAAATACAAAAAGAAAAGAATATTTGAAAAATAATAAAAAATAAAAAGGAGAAATTAATTTGATATTTAGATCACAGCATTTTGTATATTTTTCTCAGGATTTTTAAAAATATATTTTCTAATTACTGAAACATTTCTCTGGATTAAGTTTTATCCTTATTTCTCCCTTTTACTTGTTTAAATTTAAATCATATACGATACAATATTACTCAAACAAATTAGTTTTATGTAAAATTATTGCTAATCTTTTATATAATTTAGAGAATACATATAGGATAAGTCAAATCTTACATCAGATATTTATATCTACACCTATTTTATATTCATATTACAACGTTCTTACTCATAGGAAATTCTCTATTAGAAATTAACTTTAAAATTTCATGAGTTTATTTGTATATTGTAAATTAACACGAACAGGTGATGTACATAAAACAAATCATTATGACCAGGTGTTTGCACACACATACATATATACTCAAACAATGACATAAAACAAATACTAACTAATAATGTATGCATGTAAGTAGTCGTAATATTTATAGACAAATATGAGAATATACGAATATTCTTAAGTACGACTATGTATGTGTATGTATGTTTATGTAAATATGTATATATGTTTTTTGTTAGCTATGCACCTTTTGTAAATAAATTCAAAAATTATAATAGACTACTTGCTATGCTATATTTTGCTTTTGACTACTGAATGTTGCTCTTTATGATTCCAGAATTTACATTTCTTGTTTGGTAGTAGAAGTAATGTCATTTGTTATGATATATGTCAGTTTTGAAGACATTTTGAAGATGAGTAAATTGTGAAACAAATACATACTAATGATACACATGAGCCACTTTTTCTGGCATATTTCATACACATTCAACCATTTATTCAGTCAGTCAGTCAGTCATTCATTCATTCAACCATCTAAATAGCAAATAGCAACAACTGAAAATCACTATATGTAGATATAGTAGAGTAACTTACATACATAAACATATATATGTACATAAACATATATATGTACTTGTATGCAAACAAAATGAGTGATGATGAGTAAAGTAGGTTGCTAATAAATTTTAACATTTATACACTCTTCTTGGAACTTGGAAGTCAATTGTAGTGTTCAAACTATTAGTACAAAAAATTGTACTTTGTAGGATAACATTTGAAATTTCTGGAATTCTGAATATACTTCATTAAAATTGTGTGAACTTTTATCAAACCACCAAATTAATGGAAAGTAAAAAAAACTGGTGCTTACAATTTTAGCTATAAAAATGAATCCAGAAAAGCTGAGTAATTCAAGGGCGAGATTATACCAACGGCAGTTGAAGGATTTTATAAAAGTACACACAGATTTACATGTCATCTGCGTTATATAAATACTAAACAGGATTTCTATGTCACAAGTGTTAGCCCATGTACGTCTAATTTGATTAAAAAATAGTTTTCGTGGTATATAGTTTGAACAATATGAAACATCAAATATCGTATTATTACTCTCTATTATTAGTTAGCCCATGTACTTCTAATTTGATTTAAAAATAGTTTTCGTGGTATATAGTTTGAACAATATGAAACATCAAATGTCGTATTATTACTCTATATTATGGCAGTCTGCAGGACTCTTATTTTACGTCTCTCTTAATATCCCAATAGATAGGTGAGAGATATGAGAACAGTATAAATGAAAATAATATTTATTTAATACTCGAAGCTTGTAGTTTATAATACTCAAAGACGTTATTTGGAAATAATTGTATAACTCTTGAACAGTTGGTGACATCTCTACAATCTCATTACCCGGGCATATCTGGGTTGTATTAGATGAATCCCCAAAGCAAAAGAGACTTAAAATATAAAAAAAAAATATATATATAAATAGTCTTTCTAAATCTTTACAAAAATATATCAATTTATAGGTAGGTTATCGCTTTTAATTTAAGGGATATTCAGAACGTTTTTGACGGCGTTATAGGTCCTGACTAGTCTGTTTGTTAGATCCAGATTGGTACTTGAGTGCAGGAAGGAATTGATAAAGTTAATGAATTTCTATATGATTAGACTCTGTTTAGTTCCTGGTCATTGTGTTATTTATGGCAACGAAATAGCCGATGAGCTAGCTCGCAATGGCTCGGAGCTGGATAGGTCTTTC
>MINK01004465.1:0-17591 GCA_001735545.1 Phormia regina
TATATATATATATATATATATATATACAAAAAATAACACTAGAGCATATAAATTATATGAAATAAACAAATTACCAAAGTTTCCCTTATACCACAACTGCAGACACTGAAACAATGATACTCACACGCACTTATACATATTCAACTACTTACTTACTTATGAGCAAGTACGCACAATAAAAATTAAGAAAATCAAAGAAGATCAAGAAAAAAATACCAAAACAACATTAACAAAATCCTTGAAAATGAATTGTTTTGGCAAAGAGCGGAAGTAAGTATTTCAAAAAAGAAATAAAAAACAAAAAGTTCTAAAATGGAAATGAAAGCGTGTAACTAACGGAAAGACACACACACACAGGACACGACACACAAAGTAGTCAACACGAATTAGGTTCTATTTATTTATCTAAAGAAATTAAAACTCAAGACTTATGATAGTTAAATAAATGAATATTTTAAGTGGATAGATGGCTATGCTTACAGAGATGAATGTTGCAAATATTTGCAAGAATTAGTATGAAGAAAACTTATTTATTCGTTAAGTAGTTATGGTTATATACTTCAAAAAAACTCATTGTATCTATCTATATGTATGTATGTATGTATGTATGTATGTATGTATGTATGTATGTATGTATGAAAAGGAGAATAGGAAATAAATCTAAAAATCCTTGAAACATGCCACTCTTACAAAAATATAGTTTTATTAACAGAAAAATAAACAAAAAAACTCTTGAATTATGAAGGAGACTGTTTAATAGAGAACAACGTACAGAAACTTATTCTAGTATTTTGCACATCATTAGCAGCACAACACTGTTTGCATGTATATGTGTGTAAGAGATATTTTAGTTTTCTGTTTTATTCGTTTGTTTTAAATTTAACCCCTGCTTACACTGGTTCCGTTTATTTTGCAACACAAGGAAAATAAAGATTCCTTAGTAAAAATATAGTTATATGTCTAAAAAGCAACACGATTTGTTTATAGTAAGAAAAAAAAAAGAAATGCAAAACGAGAAAAAACTTTAAGTAGTATGCGGCTGGCGGAAACGGAAGGTAAAGAAACACTTGTTCTCTTAGTATACTCAAACATAACGAAAACAAATATAAGACAGAGAAAAAAAGTGTCAAGTATAAGCCATAATAATCTCAACAAGAACTAAAAAAGTATAGAACAAGTATTTATGGTGTTATTTGTTAGTTGTTGCTATTGCAGTAGCTTTTTTATTGTAGTTGTTGCAGTTACAAGTGATGTGTAAGAGATGACAACAATCAGATACTAAAACAAAGAAGAATCGCATGCATTATTACACAAAACACTTATTTTCACACAAATACATTCACAGAGTCAATTTCTCACATACCTATTGATATATATATATAGATATATTTACATACAAAAATTTATTCAGTAGACTGGCTCCTAATAGTAATATTTGAAAAGATTTTTTTTAAAGTATCAATATAATTTATCGAAGATATTCATAACCAATTGTAATTATAAAATTTATTTATTTTTTTTTTTTTTTTTTTTTTTTTTTTAAAAATTTTTTTTTTTTTTTTTTTTTTTTTTTTTTTGTTTAAAAATTTATCTCTATGTAGATATTTTTATCGTATAACAAGAACAAATTTATTTTTTATTGAGTTTTTAGGTGACAAATATGTTTTTTGATGTAGTGTTATTGTATAAAGTTTCCTTTTCTAGTGAAACATTTTTTTTTAGTTAAAAACGATTTTTAGGTGGCAATAAGTTCTCAGACAAAGTTGATATTAAGTGAAAATTATCTGAAAAATCAATAACAAATTTTATCTAGTTAATAAAAAAATAATAATAATAAAACTGCATTTCAGTGACAAATTTAATTCATTTTAATAAGAAGATGATAAGAAAAAATATATCAAAGTATATGGATATTAATTGCAGTTATTAAAATAGGACTTTTTTACTAAGTTTTCAAGTAGCCGAAATGACACTGAAAATATGTATTCCATTCTGCTGGTTATTGTCCACATTCTGCTAATTATTATCCACAAACTCTGCTTTATTACCAACGCAATTTATGATTGCCAACTTGTTTAATATCGTTTACGACGTTAGGTTCAAACTCTATTTTGCTTCCCTCAAATGCCTGGCGCTACTAACTGAGTTGCTGAAAATTACACTTAGGTGGTCGCCATGAATAAGATACCTTAAATGCTGATGAAGTGTATAGCGGCACAGAAAAGACGTATTCCATTTTAATGGTGTCTTAATATAGTCCACAAACTTTGCTTGACATGTTTTAGTGGATGGAGCCTTAATAATAAGCAGCAGATAATATTTATCAAAGTAAACTTATTAAAGTAAACTTATTAACTATACGATGATAGTTAACAAGCGTTAGTCGTATCAAAAAAAGAAAAAAAGGAACATATGTACATGTATAATTAAATATTGACAGTTTAGTATCCTTCAATTTTCCATAGATAAATGAAAGCTTCAATATATAAGTTTCTATTGACTTTGAGCCGGTCTAATACTCAGCCATATCAACCACAAAAAATAGACATTTACAGTGTTCAAAATATGCAGTAGTGAATAGTAAAAGAAAGGGTGTTGTTGTGTTATAAAAATTATAGAAACAAAAAAAAAAAAAAAAAAAAAAAAAAAAAAACAAGATGAAATGACATATAAACTCTTTGTTAGAGAGACATAAACACAGACACAGAATATAGGCACACACACACATACATAGATACACAGCCATACAGTGAAAACATATACACATTTAGCAAAGCAAGTGAAAAAAAACAAATAAAGAAACAAAACAGTATACAGAACAGAAGATGTAGAAGAAACACAACAAAAAGGCAACTTACATACGACTCTTCTTAAATTTTAACATCTTGTTGTTGTTTCTTTCATACGAAAGACACTCTCACTCTGTGTGTGTCTTTACATAAACGAAGAAACGAACTTACGAACGAACGTATAAAAAACAAACTGATTGTTTATTTTTTTTTTCTTTCTTTGTTTTATATCTTAGAACACAGTGTGACAGACTTGACACATACCCCTTGGATTTAGTGATTGTGATAGTGATTAGTAGTACCATGATTTTTCGAGTAATCTACAAAAACACAAAATAAAAATGTGAAAAAAGAAAATAAAAACAAAAACTAACAAAAACAACATTGTGCAATAAACTATTTTAAACTAAGAACACAGTGGTACGAATAATATTTAGATTTTTCTAAGGCAGGGGGATGGAGAAGTTGAAAGTAAATTACAATTGCAGTGATTTGATTAAGGAAATCACTAGGGAGTAGAAATTTCATTAATTTTAGTAAAGAAATTTATTGAAGTTAAGGATATTTTGCTAAAAAAAATATAACTTTTATTTAATGATTATTAAAGGAAATAGATCTTTAAGCTTTTTCGTTTATATTTTCAAATTATATGTTTTACTTAATTTCTTCGCTTAATAGCTAGAAATAATATCCCTAAAGTTTACGCTACGCGTTTGCAGTATAAGTTTACAAGGCAAAGGATTATTGAAGTTCAATGTAGAGTAAATAAATAAACATAAATTCCGTCAACTTGACGACAATATGGCTTATTGCAAATACCCACCAAGCCAACGTAAATATCCTCAGGTTTATTTTCGAAAACAAACTGCAACTCGTAGTATACAACCGAAAATAAACAAAAATAATAATAACGAAATCAGTTTGCAAAATACAAATGAATTTGCAAATCGTATAGTTGTGTGCACTCACACACACACACACAAAAATAAACGCAAAAACAATATTATCCGTTACCACTGTGATATTGCCAGTTAGTGTGATTGTTAATAAGCAACAGGGGTAGAAAAGGTAGTTAGGTAGTCAGGGGTTGGGGACAGAGGACAGAGGAGTTATATGTATAAGTAGAGTTTTGCAAAATCTACATTTATTAAAATAAATCATACCTACCCAATATCAATAAGACGTGGTATATGCAAATCTGTGTCGTCCTTTAAGCCACTCGTTTGCGTTACACCGCCATCCAAATGTACTGCCGTGTCCTGAGGTGTTGATGATTGAAATGCTGAACCTGTTTTCCAACGCGGCGCTGTTAAAGATGTTGTTGTAGTCGTTAAAGTGCCATTGTGTGTTGTGGTAGAAGCTAACAATAGACTGCGTTGATAAGTATTATGTTTACCCACACCAATACCACCACCAAAACTTGGATGATGATGCTGCTGCTGTTGCAAATGATCGTTATCGTCATCATCACAGTGTGTAGGTATATTGCGATAATCACCATTACGTTTGGCACTACCACCACTGGGATTGACAATAGCACCTCCCGTATCCCCACCATCATCTGAGCCACAGTTCAGGGGAGTAGTGGCAGAGCACAAATAGCCATTTTCATTGTCATGAAATATTTGACCCTGTGTATTGCCATTCTTGCTGGTTTCCTGCATGCCAGTTTTACCACCCAAATCCGGTTTATTCGATGGACCTCCTACACCACTCCCACCAATACCCCCACCTGTGCCTGTAATACGTGAAGTCATTTCGATTTTTTCATAACTTTCTGTACGACCCTGCGGCATTGTATTCCACAAACGCATTTTTCTTTTGCGTCTTAACGAGCAGAAACATATGGCAGCAAAGGATGAGCCGGCAACAAAGAGTAGAGCAATGAATATGCACAACAAAATAACTTTAAAGCCTAAAGGAGCCTCTGGGGGTCGTCTGGACACAGCCAGTGTAACGGAAGCTTCTACCTTTCCGGCTTTATTTTCAGCAGCGCAAGTATAAATGCCAGCATCTTGCATATCAGCTGTTAGTATGGTAAGATTGGAGGCATTTCGTAACATGTTAACTACATAAGTTTTACGACCCTGGATGGCTGCTGCTGTTCTGGGGCTACTAGAAGGACTGTCACCATTAGTGGCGGTTAAATTGGCTATAACACGATTTTTTACCATCCATTTGACGGAAGGTTCTGGTACTCCTTCTACATAACAGCTCATGGTAACATTTCTACCCTCTACTCCATGAGCTGTGGTGTCAGTGGCTATAATTTGTGGCACACAGGCAAAATCATCTAAATCGATTTTATCCCATGATTTACCTGCTAGTCTAGGGGGATTTTGACATACCGGTGGTATACCACAGGGTATATTCTCTCTTAACATCCAGGATCTCAAGGGACGCAAAGCACAGGAACAATTCCATTGATTACGAGACAATGTAATGCCATGCAGATTTGTCAAAGAAGTTATAGTGCCTGATCTTACTTCCGACAATTTATTGCCATCTAATTTTAAATACTCCAAACTAGATTCTAAACCAGCAAAGGCCTTAACCTCTACTCTCTCCACACGACAATCACTCAGTTCTAATCTCACCAAATGCTGCATTCTTTTAAATGCATCATTGCCCACTATCATTATAGGATTACCGTTCATTTTCAATTCCCTTAGCTCTGTAACACTCTCCAAAGCATCCGACGGTATATGTGCCAACGCATTAAAGCTTAAATCCAATTCCACCAGATTAATAAGACCCCGAAATGCATAACGCTCTATTAGTCTTAAACGACATTTGGCCAAGTAAACCTTTTGTAAATTTAATAAATTAACTTCGGCAAATGTATCATCGGGTATGGTGGCTATTTCGTTACCGGTCAGATCCAAAGCTTGGGTACCAGCATCCAAGGGAGCTGGGATATGTGTTAAATTAGCGTTAAGGCACAAAACAGACTCTTTGCCACTCTTCCACTTACATTCACAAACACTAGGGCACTCGGCCATAGATTTGTGAAATATATTGCTAAGACAGCATAGCAGCCATAGTAACTGTATCAGAGGTATGCTGCGAAATCGTTTCAGGGTGTCAAACAGAGGCAAATTAAGAGAAGTTCTAGGAATGTTTTCAAAATTTTTTGATTTTCTTCTCACTTTAAAGGTCAGCGTTATACTCTGGGCAGTATTATCGCCACGCAAAAAATAATCGGCAGGAGTTTCTATAAAATTCTGATAACAATTCCCATAAATGCATTGTTCTTGCTCTTCTTGAATAGATGTTGGACGATAATGATGATGATGATGTTGATGTTCGTGATGTTGATGAAAATTTTTGCAATTTTGATGTAAACGTGTCTGCGTGTAATCTTCTTGTTGCAAAGCACTCAATTTTATAGATGTTGGTATTGTTAATGTTGGTATTGTTGTTGCCGTGGCTGCTGCTATCGTCGTCTCTGCAATTGATGATACAGATGCTAATACTGCTTCTGCTGCTGTTGTTGTATTGGTTTTTATTATTTTGATAAGTTTGTTTCGGGCCATGGCACATCAGGCTATTGTTATATATCTCAATAGATTGTAAATGTTTGTAAAAGTGCATAATCCACATTTGTATACGTATGTGTATTATATACTTTTTGTTCTTTAAATGTATGTATATAGGATTGTATATTTTTGTATAAAACTATGCAAAGCCTATGGTATTAGACCTCCACAATAGCTGTACAAAACTATGCTACAACGTAGTTTTTTCCAATACTTTTTTTTATCAAGCCTTTGTTATTATTATTGTTATATTCATATAATATTGTTGTTGTTTTTCTCAAAAATTTACTTTAAACTCATTGATTCACTATTATACTTATTGCCAATTTTAATCATCGTAGAGGATACTATTCATTGGAGTTTTTATTAGATTTCATATACGTTTTTATGCTGTAGTCACTTGGTCAGTCATTCGTTGCTATTATTATTCACATACCACAATGGCAACTGCAATCAGTTAGTATTAATCAGAAATTGCTATTGCTGTTTTGTTGTTTTGTTGTTGGAAATCTAAAATGAAAAGTGAAAGAAAAATACAGAGAAAAAAGTGAAATGATGCATATTGTACATTAATAAAGTGAAAATACATAATAATTTCCTTGTGTTTTGTTAAATAAAAGTACAGGAAAATGTTAATAAATCTTTAGAATTTTAAGTGATTATAATCATTGGAAAAGCGTTTATTAATTGCAAATAATTTTCAATGATTTTTGTTTTAATTAGCGCAAACAAAACATACATATTTCAATAAACTAAATATTTGTGTTTAATGAAAAGGCATTTGAAAAACTAGAGAGATTTTTAAATATTGAATTCTATCATTTGTTGTCTATAATTACTAAGCCCGGGTTTACACAAACCAATTTTTCTGGACGCAATTCGGTGTTTATAGGAGAGAGAGAGAAGGGGAGAATACTAAACTTTCATATTCTCTTTACCTCTCTCGTAAACAAAGTAAAAATTGCGGCAAGAAAAATTGCTGTGTGTCAACTCCGACTAAGAGTTGTATTTATCACACTTTAATTCAAAAATAGAATGGTAAGATTTTGAATTAGAGAGTATATAACAAATAATTCTACAGCTTGTCATTAAAATTGTCACTGTAATTTCTACAAATATAATATTTTGGTTTTTAATAAAAATGTTATCGAGTTTATATACGTCGTGAAATACATTACACTAATTTATATTTATAAAAAAAATAAAAATATAATATAATAATAAATAATAATAATAAAAGTATTTCACAATATCTGAAGGACATTTCCAAATTAAAACCAATTATAAAATTTGTCATCATCAACTCTAATAGCATTTTCGCCCTAACTCTTATTAAATATTAGTTACAGCATCATAGGTAACTTCATAGGTAACTAAATAAATTATGTACAATTTTCTAGGTCAAATATTGCTCTAAAAGCTGTTCACTTAAATTCTTTATACTCGAACAAAAATATGGCAAAATATAATAAATATGGTATAAGTAAACGAATAAGGGAACAGCCAAAAATATACAAATCTAGGTTATAAAAGCAAATAAATCATTTGCGTTGTTTTTCTTCCAGTTGGTTTTAATCAAAAATCTAGGTCTTTTAACTTTATCATCTACTGTGTATATGACTTTTTTTTCTTCTGTATTTAAACAAAATATTCAAATTTAATAACAAAAATATTTATATAGATTTTTTGTATTTTTATATTTTTTTCATTTATTTAGGTATTTCTCTTTTTACTCTGGATATGAGTTGAAGTATATAAAATTATACAAACACTTAGTAGTTTATATATAGAAAAATAAACATAATTCATATCTCATGTTAAATGGTCGTTCTCATGTTGCAAGTTCTTTAAAGTTTTGTGTTTTTGTCTATACTTTTAGTTTTCTTTTTTATACTTTTTTTTTTTTGCAGATATATAGAAATATTTGTTATTGTGAGTGTATATTTTTATTTTATGTACTAAAAACAAAATATTAGTATATCTACCATGCTAATGGTAGTATAAACACATATTAATAACAGTCCCGACTTAAATACTAAGTAATAAATTTTCATTTAGATTTTTACCATGCTGATATTATTTTACGTTTAGTTTTACACACATTTATTATATCAGTTATATAAGCAATTTCATATTGGAAAATGTGTGTGTATGTGTTAATATGAACAAAATTATAAATTATATTTTTGTTGGTATTAAAATGCTATAGCAAAATTGTATATGGCAAATATTAAAAAGATCCCAGTGAAAGTTTTATCGTAACCGACAACGATTCAAAAACTGAAATTATTGGCATAAAAATTTGAAAAATGTGTACAACAATAAGAAAAATATGAGATCATGTTTAACTATTTTGTATTTTTGCCAAAAATCAATATTAAATTATTTACTATTAAACAAATTGTTGGGTAAATTAAATACTTAATATGTATTTAATTAAACCCATGACAGAAAAGAAAATATCATTATACTTCATAAATATTTCCATGACACAAAATTAGTATGAAAATATTATTTTCTTACACAATATAAAAAATGAAGACAAATGCTGAATGCTAAGATACTAAACCAAATAAATAAGTTTGGTTTTTTTTTCTCTCCGAGAAATATTTTAGCAAATTATCTCTACCAGCATTATTCTAATATTATTAAATATTTTCTTTATTAAATTATGTTTAACAAATAATTGAATTGTCGTCTTATTAACTTAATAACGTGTAAAATATGTTAATACACAAGACACCATTCAATTATTTAATTATTTAGAAAAAATAATAATAAAGAACAAATACGAAATTTCTTATGCAAACAATCATACAGACAATCATCAATTCCCCAATCGAAATGCAAATTTATTTTAACAACAAAATTATGCACAAGCAAGCTCAGCTATTTTAATACTATTTTCTGATATTGGTTATTAACGACCATATGCAGCACTACTAATAACTATAGCAGCCAGATTCATAGTGTTTTTTTAGAAAAAAGTTTTTTTTTTTTTTTTTTTTTTTTAGTTTCAAAGTGTATTTTGGCTTGGTATGAATAGAATAGTGAAATAATAGCAAAAAAGAACAACAACAACAACCATATGAAGAATATAAAGCAATTGTTGGGCAAAACCCATTAACACGGCAATGGATGAGAAAAAGGTTAAGCATACGCCTTATTGCATGCATTTTAATTTAGAAAAAATATGGTAGTTGTTGTTGTTATTATTATAGTTCTAGCAGTGGTTGGAAAATAAAAACAACAATGAACTAAACAGCACTATGGGTTGATAGTATTAAAAAATGGAATTGTATTTTTTCTACTAGAAAATTGAACATTTTAAAAACATTATTTAAGATATGTTAAACATTTACAATTAAATATATTCATTAGAGTAATCCAAACGATGTATTAAAATTTATTTTAATTATTATTTAATTTATTTCAATTAAATTTTTAAATTTCTTGTAGCATATTAATCTGTAACAATTTTGAAAATAACTAACAGTTTTCAAAAAATACATAATTCCATTCCAAACTAAACTTTAAAAAAAAAAAAAATAAGAAAATATACTATTTTAGGAAATAATAAAAAGTTAAAAACTATTTGTCTGGTAAGTTCTTAAAACTTTCATTTCCATATATATATTTTTTTTTTTCGAAAAGGTAATGTTTTTTCATAAACATTAATCCAATTAAAAAAAATAAAAATAAATTTGTAATAAAAACAAATGTACAAATTATAACAAATTTTGGAAGTATTCTATATTTTTCTTTAGAACAATAAAAATTTGATCGATTTATAATTTTATATAAACTAAACTTGAATATCACAAAAATTCTGATATTGAATAAATAACTAATTAATAATATGAAGACAAATTGTAGAAAATAACAAACTAAATATAAATTTTAACCACAATTTTGCACAATAATTTAAATAAAAAGGTTGCCCTATAGAACACGTCACAATTTTCTCTCACCCACAGTGCTATAAACGTATTATCTGTTACGTAATGTTTGTTGCATGTTTTGGCCTTATCATAACCATATAATACCACGCGCCTATAAACACAAAACAAATAAAATTAGGAAAAAAAGACCCCACACACACACACACACTTAAACACCAACAAAATCCTAACATTACATTTAAAGACATACTGAAAATTAGCACTTTCTGTTTAGTATAAATATTACAAAAACTATAAAAACTAAAAATAGCTAATACACTCACAGATAAACTAAAATACATTTACTAACACATCGACTAGTATTAACTTCGAGTTATAAAACTCAGGCTTAAAAATCTACATATAAATGATTTTGCACAACAAACAAATTCGAAAGAAAAATACAACTATGGTAAAAAAGGAACATAATTTGCAGCTGGTTGTTGTTGTTGTTTTTTTTTTTTTTAATACATTATGATTTTCATTTATTTCTTGTTGGTATTATTTGAATTTCTATTACTGGCACAATGTTCAGGTTCATGCAAACATACTGTGTTCATAATACTACAACTGTGCAATCATACACTTTATACGAGAGAAATGTCATGTCCTTGTAGTTGTATTTATTTATTTTTTTTTTTTCTGCAGGCTGCAAATAAAACAAGCAAAAAACAAATCTAAATATCATATTTAGAACTAAATTTGTTGTTGTTATTTTCTAGTGTTGCTTACATAGTTGGTTGTATTTAGTGGCCATCGTTGTCATCATCATTATCATCATCATGGTAAATTACAACTACCAACAAACAACTTGATATATTGTGTATAAAACAAAAACAAAAAAGGACAATATAAACATTTGAATTAGCCAGAACAGGAATAGAATTTACTGGTGACATTCATGATTTCAGAAGCCACTACAACTACAACTGCATACATAAGTACTTACTATGAGTACTATTTAGTCATGCAATATTACCAACATTTCAGATATTTAAACTGACTTTTGTAAACAGAAAGTAGCAAGAAAGCCTAAAAAAAATACAAAAACAAAATATACTTAACATGTTGTATTGTGGCAAATAAGTATTTAGCTTTGTTTCCTTCTTTCATTTAACTACTTTTTTTTTTATTTTTATTTTGCATTTCATTTCCAGACAGGTTAGTATTTTATTCGCCTCAAATGTTTATTATTTATTTTCTTTTCAGCTTCTTTGTTTGGTGGCAATGTAGTATATACTTTTCCTCACTGGAAATTTATTCATTTTTTTTTTATTAGTATTTTTATGCATTTTCATATGAATGTACATCGATAAGTGTGTAAGTGTGGCTAATATTTACAATTTATTATTGCAGTAGTATTTAAATTAAGTTAAATATGACAGCTTGTAATAAAGAGTGTTACTAATGCTAAATAATAATAAACATTTGTTAGGGGTAAAGAATATACAAAACAGAAACAAAATTTTAATGAGAAGGAAATATTATTTAGTTGCTACACTACTTATAAAACTTTCTTGTCGTTTTAATTAATGTCGTGAAAATGAATACGTCTATAAATACTATGAAAGATATTTACTATATGCTATAGTTTTTTATTTATTGTAGTTTGACATAACTACTATTTAGTTCAACACATTTTAAAAATTTTAGAAAGTTTAGAAAGGAAAAAATATCAAATTTAAATTAACATTACTTCAATTAATAAATAGCGTTCATTTATTTTACATTTTGTAAATGAATTGGTCAAAAGGTTTGATATATGAAGCCATTCAAAATATGATGCTTATTTATAATAGTATTTAAGGTCAGTCTAGGTATTATAAGGTCAGTCTAGACCGACTATATCGAGCTCTGACCGCCAAAATTACGTAACCGACAACAATTCCGTAATTCGAGTTTTGATGAAAATCTATAATTTATAATCATTTACATTACCTGTCAAAATTTCATCGATATATCATGTAATTGTAGATTTATAGCGAAAAAAATTTTATCGTAAGTGACATTTTTCATACATTTAACAATGTAAATTACAAAAATGCTTCTGCTGTAAAGTTTTGTTTTCTGCAATTACCCTATTTTAGCGGTTAGGGCTCGATATCTTCCTTTCTAATGATGTCGTAAACAATTAAACAAATTTGAAAAAATAAAAAAATATGTAAAAAATCATTTAATTAAAAATACTAAGTTTATAAACTATTACTAACAGGTGGAATACCATATAATAGGGTGAGTTTCTTTAGAAATCTGAAATTATTTTTAATAACTTTGAGGTTATGGTGACAATTTCGATCGCATGAACATTTATAAGAAGTTTCAATTCCTCAATACAATGATTATATTCCTAAAATATTTTTAACAAATTTGTTATAAAATAAAATTCTAGCAATCAAGTCAACAATTTTGAATTCTATATAAATAAATTGAAAACCTTTTAGTATTTAACTATAAAAGTTGCAACAAATTGGCTAAAGCTCTATAGACATGCAGAGTATTTACATTTTTAGTGAAAAAAAAAGAAACAAAGAAAATAATAAATAAATATACTCTAGTGCCACAAAGCGATACAAATCCCTTCGTTCGTAACAATCTTAAATAATTTTTCCAACTTAATAAAGAAATCAGCTTATTTTCCAAAGCTTAAGTTACACAACACTACCACATTTAACTTTATACTGTTGCACTACTACTACTACTACAATACAATTTAGAGCAAAGCAACAGAATCAAAACCAATATAGCGTTTCATTTTGTTAGCTGTTGTTTTGTTTTTTGCTTCTGCAACTAAATCGCTTTAATGCCACACAACAAAAACTTATACACATACGTATACACTTTTAGAAAGATAGTAAATATTATGTTGCAAAAGGAAAGAAAGAAGAGTGAATGAAAAGAGTATTGCATTTCATAACTTTATGATTTTCCATATAAATGCTGACAAAACCAACAACTGCAACAAAAGAAAAACATTATGAAGACTAAGCAATGCAACAAACACAATCATACATACACTTACGATTCTAAAGCCACAAACAATAATTCTAGAAATAAGAGTTTGAAATTTATTTGTTGTGAAAATATTAGAATAAATAATGTGGAGAAAACAAAAAATATGAAAAAAAAAAAAAATATAAAAAAATAAAAAGAATTTATTGACCTTAACAAAGAATGCAAATAAATAGTATAAAAATGGTTAAGAGAAAGAGAGAGAAAAAAATCGTGAAAAGGAACTAAACTAATATAAATAGGATTAGGTTATTTTTCTTTTCCTTGTATTTGTGTTTGTTTAAGCCAAATATGAAAGGGGAATAAATGCATAAATATTGTATTTTGTGGTAGTAGCTGCTTGGTTTCATTCAAAAATGAAATACTTATGCATATTTAAATGAAAAGTTGTTGCAGAATAAAGGTTGCTACACTAATGCAAATGAACATCCATTGCAGATTACCGTTAAAGTTTTACTCCAAACTCCAGTA
The DNA here is from genome assembly GCA_001735545.1 of Phormia regina. Classification (NCBI taxonomy): domain Eukaryota; kingdom Metazoa; phylum Arthropoda; class Insecta; order Diptera; family Calliphoridae; genus Phormia; species Phormia regina. The sequence goes on from MINK01004465.1 coordinate 13,750, forward strand.
ACACTAAGATGTATACTTTATTATTGTGGTTAAAATTCACTCATTCACTTGCACACAATCATATTTTTGGATTCCGTAAAACTTAAAGAAAAATGTTTATGATTTTCTATGGTTGGCAAAGGAGAATTGATGGGTAACATATTTTATCTAAGGGATCTAAGTAAGGGAACTAACTAATGTAAGATGTTGAAGTAATAAAACTGTTTGGTTTATTTCCAAAAGGGAAAAAGATAAGGTAATAGAAATTTCGTAAAATTAAATTATTAAGAGGAGTTAAATGAATATTGATTTGATAGAGCGAAGAAGATGTAAAAAGGATTGAGTATCATGATTTTGCAGAAAATCGATTTGTACATATAACGTCAACTCCAATTGTGAAGCATAATATCAGTAAATTAGAACTAGTTGCAGATAAAGTTACTTTTGCTTATATTGAAGAAATTTGAAAAGGAAAATATTTTATCATCAATTTAAAGAACATTTTCAAATCAAACTCTAAACAATAATTTATTTTTCAAACGGACATATCATTTGTTATACAGTGGGGAGCACAATTGAGTACATGTTTGTAATTTGTGCACTTGACATTACATTAAAATTAAAATAATAAAGCAAATACGAATTATTTTTCTTTAATTTATTTTAGATTTTGTAATTAATAAAATAATTAATACTTTAAAAACAAATGCATCAAGCTCTAAGAATAAATCCAACAAAACGAAAACAACTCGCACAAACTAAGTTTTGCATCTGAGGTATTTTTAAAAAACTATACATCTAGAATACCACTTGACCAAATAAATTTTTTCAAAATGTATTAGAAAGTAAGGAAATTATCCTTTTTAAAGTATATTGCAAGTGCACTAATTACAAACATGTACTTATTTGTGCTCCCCACTGTACATCTATTGAAACATGTGAAATTGGAATTACTGTTTCATAGTTGCCCCGCAACTGAATTTCCTGATGCTTTTGGGAACTCTTTAAGAGCCAGTATTATCCTCGAAATAATTCTAAAATTTAATCCTAAGTTGTTTTTGAATTCATAGATGGAAATCACAGGATTATTATAAAAATAAAAAAACATTTTCAAGACTTTTTTTTTTTTTTTTGAGTTGAGGATTTTACTGAATAGTAAGTAGTTCGTTTATCTTTCCACAAAATTTAATTTTAACCCTATATAATTAATTAACAATTAATTTCAAAGGTTAAGTGATTACAAAAGTAATTTACTAATATATTTGGCTCATATTTCTTTGGTGTAAAAAAGAAGCATAAGTGCTTCCAAAATGTTTACAAAAACTTTTCACTTTGCGATGGTCTTGTTAAGGAATAAAGAAAATTTATAGTTGTATGTTACTGCTTAAATACATTTTTTGTTTATATAAAATTTTATTTCTTTGTTTTTTTTTTTTTTTTTTTTTTTTAAAGCAGCATAAATGTTGGTATTAAAATGAAAGAGAAAATAACTATAAAGATTTTAGCTTCCAATTGACTTAAAGCAAAAATATGATAAATTGTTGAATAAAAACTTTTTTCTTAAATATTTCTAAAGACAAGCTAATAAAGAAATGTTCATATGATTTTTGTACACACCCTATATCAGGCATTGGTCGAAAATGCAGAATTGTGGAAAAAAGTTCCCGTTTTTGTCAATTAATGGAATGAGTTGAGTTGAGTTCTTTTACTAAGATCAATTTGACACTAAATTTTTAATTGCCCCAAAAGGATATCAATCGGCATAATCTTATATCTTATGTAATTTATATAATAAATATTGGCATTATACTCCCATTTAAAAAGATTTTCAAATAAATTTTAAGAATTTGTAATGTAAAGAAATAAATATCGACTTTTGGTATTTCACAATTTTCCTTATTTATTTGAGAAAACTACTAACAAATATAAGTGGACAAGGACAAGTGAGTTTTTAACATTTAAGTAACTTTCTGTAGAAATATTTATGTTGGTTTTAAAATTTCATTATTGCTGTTAAATACTATTGCCAGTGGTAGTTCTTTCCAGCATTCATCTCTGGCAGTAGTTGTGGCTAGATTTCAAATATATTTTAACCTCTATTTAAGAAGAAATAAATAATAAAAGTGTGTATTTGAGTGAGGTTAGGTTAAGAAATTTTGGCCACATATAAAAAATATTGTAAACAATATTTGTTTGTTTAAATAAAAAATCTTTTTTTTTCAACAAAAAATAACAAACAAAAGACCTTAGAAAAAAAAAATATGTTTGGTTTTCAATATTTCTGTTAGATGTTTAAAAAATGAGGCAAAAATAAAAATAATATTTCTTTGTTCACTCAATCGTTAGTTTTTTTTTTCCAATCTCAAGTCATCACTTAACCTTCGAACAATGAATATGAATTTGTATTTATAATATTGTGTTGGGGTTGTTTATGGCTACAAAAGCTATATGTTGTTTATGTTAAGTTAAACATTTTTCATTTTGTTTTGTGATGATTTTTTTTCTAAGAGCAAAAATCAAACCATAACAAAACAAATTGAAAAAAAAAAATTAAAGAACCCAACAACCTTGCTGGGTGTAAATGAAATAATAAAAAAAATCATCTATAAGTATAAATATTTTTTGTTTGTTGTAGGCAAGAAACTTTTTTTTAAAAAAAAAAGTCATATTTTGTAATCTTCTAGTTTCCACTTCACCAGCATCATCACCAATATCATTCATCTTTAATATTTTTTCGTTTATTTTTTTTTTGTTTTCTTGTAACTTTTTTCGTTACAAAAAAAAAAATATATAAAATGGAACGTAACAAATATGGGCATCGAAACAAATTGTTGTTATTTTTTGTGTACAAGTCAATGTTATACAAAGAGACTTTTAATTTGTTCATGGTTTGATTTTTTTTATTTAGGAAAATTTATCAATATTTTTTGCAAGAACTTCTTTATTTAGCAAAATATAATTTTATGCTACGGTTCTTTTTATTAAATTGTGTTTATAAATGTGAAAATCTTTACAGAAAATACGTAAAATATGGTGCATACTTTTAAGCTGAATATTATTAAATAGAGATTTTTTAAGAAAAAAATAAATAAATAAAAAATGTAACGAATACAAACAATTTAAAATGAAATCTTTTTTATCATAATTGTTTCTTTAACTGAAATCATATGTATAGTTATATTTTTATTATTCTATCGGGCATTTTTGTATTATTTTAATCATCTTTGATGTAGCTTTTGTTATAAAAATATGTATATTTTTATTAAAAATAAAATTCCAAGAAAAAACTTATACACATACACATATTTCATACAGTTGCAACACAATTATTAAGATGTTTTGCTACAGAAAAACCTTGAATATATTTTATTTTTCTTTAAGATTTCATTTTGAAAATATACGAGTTTTTAAATACTTTTCTTTTTACATTAAAAAAAAAAAAAAACATTTGCAATATCTGCTCGTTGACCTTGAAACATATTTGGGTTCATTATTTTATTTTTAATATTTCAAAGAAAACAATATTTCCTTAAGCAGGATTTACTTATTCAAACAAAAATCACAGACAAATTCCTCGGATTATAACTAATGAAATTTTTTTTTGATAAAATTTTAAGGTCATAATATAAAATAAACGTTGTAGTGTTCAAAAATTCTAATATGTTAAGGAATTCGGTAACATAAACCGTAAAAAATATAATTCATCAAAAAATAATGTAAATCCTTTTCAAAAATATTTCCTAAATTTATTACAATATTGAAAAAGGTCAATACAGAGCTCTTACGAAAACGTAAACACTCGAAAGTGTGAAAGACTCAGAAATGTCATTTTTTTTTTTTTTTTTTTTTTTTTTTTTTTTTTT
>MINK01004466.1:0-15048 GCA_001735545.1 Phormia regina
AATAAATAAATGTGTATTCATTTATAATTGGTGACCCCACTAAAAATTTATAATTTCAATAATCAACAAGAAGCACATCGCAAGATATTCCACCACCGAATACCTCACAACCTCCAGCAGAACCTGTAAATGTTCCTGAAATTTCATCAGCTAAGACACCAAAACTTCCCAAGAAGCACATCGCAAGATATTCCACCACCGAATATCTCACAACCTCCAGCGGAACCTGTAAATGTTCCTGAAATTTCATCAGCTAAGACACCAAAACTTCCCACATTTTGAAAAGATGAACCTGAAGTTTGGTTTCTTCAAGTTGAAACTAGTTTCCGAATGTATGGAATTACTCTAGATGCCACGAAATTTGAATATTTGGTGATGAATTTGGATCAATTTGTTTTGTATTTGGTGAAAGACATAATTATTACTCCTCCTGCATCTGGTAAATATGAAGCACTGAAAAATCGCATAATATCGTTTAAAATAGTAATGTAAGAAGGACTTGAAGGCAATTTTGATCATATTTTTTTATAATTTCAGACAAATCACTATTTATCGAGTCGATTAAAAAAACAAGGGTTATCATAAGATCTACAAATCAGATAAAACTTTATGTAAAGATAAAATAATTAAAAAATAATATCAAAATTGACGACATTATTTTGCTTACTTTTAAATCGATTGTTGGTTCAACTTTAAATTGAACACATGAGATATATTTTCTATATAAATAAGTTTTGGCGCAATCGCACAGTGGGCTAGAATTGAAAATTTTGAAAATATCAATAACTTCTAATTTGTAGAATGTGCTGTCCTACTCAGGGGAACTAAGATAATTCAATAAAATTTGCACGTGCGAATTTTATTTTACAAAGAAAAGAAGTTCTATACAAGTATCAATATTTGTATAAAATTTTATATAGATCGGTCCACAATTGATCACAGCTCCCATATAACCCCTTACTGAAGAAAAAACTTTAACACGCATAAATACCATACGAATGTTAATATCAACTTAATATTCGATATAAATAACCTTTTTATAAGCATAAATGACAATGCAAAATTTTATAAAAATCGGTTCACAATTGAGCATAGCTCCCATATAAGACCCAATTTCGGGAATCACCCAAAAGTTCATTAATACATGTGAATCTAAGTATCAACGTAATATTGCGCACTATTTTTTATTTTTGGACAAATTTTTTTAAACATATATCCTAGTATTTCCGAGCTATTTTATTATACCCGATTTTGAATACAAAAATTGCAGGAATTATGATTTGGTATTTTGATCGAAAAATGACCACACTTTTTTTTAACATATGTAAATTTTATATTCTCTGAAAGGTATATTCTCAGAGATGACTTTAAAATAGAAAATATTTGCCATAACCCAAGTAGTCAAGGTGCACATTTATAGAATTTTATTCACTTCATATAGAAGTGTTGACTTTAGTCTTCTCTAGTAAAAATATATCTTCCTCCACTTTTAAATAGATTGTGGAATTTTTATTTAAACATTCAATATATCATCGCGACCGCCCAGGAATGTTCTTATCATTCTTTTTTTTTAAATTTCTCAACCTGTGAACTAACTTATTTATTGGATTTAAAAGAAATATTTGAAAATTAAACTAACCTAAAATTCTATTAAGCATGAAATTATGTTTATTTCGAAATATGTGTATATATGCTTTTATGTTCAAAATATGCAAAAATATGCTGTAACAAGTTGATGCCAAAATTTCTAAATTTTGTCTATAAACAAAATAACTGTTAAATTTATTTAAAACTTAAGTAAAAATATAATGTTTTTTTACAATTTGTATAAGTCTCTTTAAAAAGTATCTCTCCCTTTCTTCCATATATCACAATTTCTTACTATTACCCATTTACGGATAATCACTTTAACCTTATCCCACCTAATATGTATACTACTCATCATTACCATAAATCTCTAAAACCATTTCATTTATTATCTCCCTTAATATCTCACCAAAAAGACGTTAAACCCATTTCTATTTCATTTTTTTTTTTATTTCACATGATATCGAATTGATGAATTAATGTTTGGTACGAGTAATATCATTAAACGTAATCGAATATTTTATTGTTAAATTTGTAAACATAAACAAATAAAAAGGGAACATTGTAAAATAAAATCAAAGTCGTTTATAAATTTGCCAAAAGCAAAAAAAAAAAAAAAAAACTGAATGAAATAAAGTATGAATAAAAATAAATATGAAAAATTTCAATAGACACCCTCAATTTGAATCCTTGTCTTTTTAAGCCTTCTGCCAGCCATTTTATTACAACTCATACCAAAAATTACAAGTGTATAACAATTTTTCAAATATTTACTCGCAAAATAAAAGAATCTGAAATGGATAAAAGGGTTGAAATTGATTGCAAATGATGGTAAAATATGTGCATAAAAAATATAAAGAAAAAATAACTAAAGAAGTTAAAAAAAATTTAAAAAAAGATCATTATGAGCGAATGTATAATACCTTTATTTGAAAATTTTCTTAAAATAATATTAATAATTACAAAATGAAAATGAAATCCAACAATAAACAATTATATGTATATTTCAAATAGTTATTCTAACATTTTTAATTAAATTCTATTCCAATTAGTATATGGTCAATATATATTTAATTTTCTCTATGCCAACTGTAGAGTGCCACAAACAAAATTGGATTTATATTTTATTTTCTGTATCATCATTTGAATACAATGATTGTTACCAATGATTGATGATGGTTATGTAAATATCAAAAGGGGGAAAGAACTTATAAATAAAAAAGCCTTTTAACATGAAATCAATACACAAAAAAAACAACAACAATAAAAACTAAATAATAATAAAAAAATTCCGGCAACAATAACTTCAACAACAACTAAATGGCTTTATCTTAAAACTGCAGTCATAAAAGGTGTTTTACACACAAACAACAACAACAACAATAACTACAAACGAAATACTTACATGTGAGATAAAATTTAGCGTTAATTAATGATTTGTTTAATATCATACAAATACATGTTTTAGTACACAATTAACCAGGATATATTGTTATTTGCTTTTTGTTGTTGTTGTTGTTTTAGACACTGTCGCAGTACTCTATGTATTATGTTTTTGTTGCATATATTAAACAAATACTTAAGGCACAAATTTCCCCTCCATATTTAGATTTAATATCTTCGTTGCAATGCGATGATAAACTTCTAATAATGCCACTGATAATAGGTTAATTATATACATATATACGTAGCCCCTACATGACTTAGTATTAAATATTTAATACACTGAGAAAAAATTTGCATATCGTAGGAGCCAATTAAAAAATATATATTTACTAAATACGTATACATACATATATTTCACTAAATTTTCAAAAAAGTGAATTTAGTTAGATTTGACTTGAGTTATCAGTTGTTTTTAAACTTGACCTAAGTCTACTTTTATAGTTGGTAGAGTTTTGATATAAAATAGTATTATAATTTTTATTTTTTTTTGTAAATCTGTAACTTATGATCGGTTGATTGAATTGGGTTCTATTAAAACTATTAATTTCCATCTTTTTCTATATAATAACAAAGTATTTCAATTAAGTCTGATACTTGAAATTAAAGCCAAATTTGGGTGTGTATCTGGAACACTTGAGTTCTTGGGTTTATTTTTATACCCACCCCAATATTTTGATTTTATCATTCCGTGTGTAAGATGTCGAAATAATCGTTTAAGACCCCCTAAAGCATATATATTCTGGATAGAGCTCGAACGGTAAACAGCAAAATACTAGAAGCACCCTGTTTGAAAGTTCGAGGGTCGATGTTAAATTGGAAACCAAAAATGATCGTGGTCCGCCTACTCACCGCCAACCTCCCATATAAGGATATTATATATAAAATATCAAATTTTATATATAAAGTTCAAGGACCGTTATAAACTTAGTCGTGGTCTTTCTTTCTACTTTATAAAAAAATAAAAAGATTAGGATTTAAATTTGAGAAATTTTCACGTCTAGGTGAATTAAAACAAATTGGTCAGAAATGTTTTTTTGTTTCAGATATTGATGAATTCTTCAAATATAGATATTGGGACCTAAAAAAATTGATTTATTGTATAACATTTTATTTCGGTTCCTATGTCAGGCACAATCAGCCGTTAACATATGGTTACTCCGGGCTCTATATAGAAATGTTTTAGAAAAATTTTTCTTAATGAGATAAAATTTAATATTAGTTCTAGTACACAGAAAAAATAAAAAATCCAACAAATTTAAATTAAATTATTAATCAGTATTTTATAGGTATTTTCAATATTTTTTATAATTAAAAAATTACTCAAAAGCAAAGTATTATACAAATAAAATTCAAATTTTACATAGAAAACTCTAAAATCTAATTTCAACTCCACATAATGCATATTCAGTAATTTTATTAATTGAAACTCAACCTGTGAAAAAAAAATTTATATTAATTTATTTAAAATATCACTTATTTTTATTTATATTTGATATTAATTGATACAAATAAAACGAGAGAAAAAAGTATAGTCGGTGAAAAAATGGCCCGATCATGACCAAAATCAATGATCTTCACCCTTGTGCAAAAAATTTCCTGAAATTATCTCTAAAATTGCGACCAAGCTTTACATGGACAGTTAGCCAGCCAACCAGACGGACGGACATGGTTAAATCAACTTAGAAAGTGATTTTGAGTCGAACGGTATACTCTAAATTAGGTATAGGAAGATTTTTTTCTCTGCGTTACAATATTTCCGCAAACACATAACTACTATGGTGGTGTAGGGTATAAAAAATGAGAGCCGACAAAAATATTTTATTTTCAGAAACAAATATTAGAAAACTGAAATTTTATAAATTTATTTGTTGATAAAATTAAAAAAGTAGTTAAAATAGTTTAAATCTTTGTTAAAAACTGTATGAAACATGCTTTACATAATTAAGAATACTTTTTTGAGTTGGAGAAGAAAATCGGCCATTTGATCTCTTATTTTAGCTGTTGGTAGTTAAAATACAGACAAAATTATTACTGCCTTTTTTCAATTAACACAGTTCCTTAAATTTTTGTCAAAATGTAATAAATATATTCAAGTAAAAATAAAAGTAAATTGGAATATAATTTTATTTCTCATATACATTTTTATTTCATTCAATCATCTACTTGATTGATATAAGTAATTTATTAATTGAATATTTTTTGTTTCTCTTTTTTTACAGTTTTCAATCATTATTTATATAATCATTTTGGTGAGAGGTGAAAATTTGAACAAGTTTTTAATTGAATGAATTATTTTCATAGTTAATTGGTGTCTATTTTCTGTGTAATTATCCAACACCCATCTTAAAGTTTACCAATTGACTCAGAATCACTTTTTAAAATAAGTTTTATATTAATATTTTTAAAAAATGAATTTTATTTTTTTTTTTTTTTTATATACAAGAAGCAGTGCAAAATTTTAGAAAGATCGGTCTATAATTAATAATAGCTCCCATATAAGACCCAATTTCGGAAATTACCCAAAAGTATATATGTAGATCGGCAATGGTGTAAGGTATTTTATGGTGGGGCTTGAATGACTATATATTTCTCTCTCCTTTTTTTAATTCATTTCAATAATAATAATAATTTGTAAAAAGTTTTTCACTCAAAATTTCGACCTGTACTTCAACGAAATTAATTTATAAAATTAAAAATATTTTTAAAATTTAATTAATATAAAATATATTATGCCAAATGTCATCTTCAATTTTGTGTCTTAAGATTAAAAGTTTTAATCTAAAGTCATTAATATATTTATTTTAAAAAAGAGAATTAATCTTCAAATGAACTTTAGACTGAACTTTTGTTAAACGAAATATTTTATTTTTGCTATATTTTTATATTATTAAACAAATACTTAATTTATTTATTGTTTAGCATTATGAATATTTGCTAATTTTACTTTTTATTTCAAAACTTAACCGATAAAGGGAATATTGCAATAAAAACTTATTTACCGATGCCTGTATTAAATCGAAAACTGAAAAAGTTATCATTAAAAATCTAAAATATAAGGAATTTATGTTATGCACTTGTCTAGGCGAAAAGTTATTATTAATATAAATTAATAAATAAAAATAAATAAACGAGTCAAATATTTTGACCAGATCATTGAACATATGAAATGCATCATAAAAGATAAGAATTATTTTGTTTGTTTTTATTTATTTCATTAAAAATTGTCTTCCTATAGGGAAATTATTTATTAAAATATTACACTTTATTTATATTTATTAATAATATTTTTTTATTTTTGATAACAATAAACGTTTCATGGCACTTTTTGCACATTTTAAATAATAATTTTTTTTATACAAAAACCTATGATTAAATTAACAGCCAAAATGTTTTCAAACCGAGCAAAAACAACAACAACAACAAAAAATATAAATATTATTCATGCGTAGAAATCGTAATCAGTTAGCAAAATGTAAAGAAACTTTTCATTCCTTCATCATAAAATTAATTAATATGCAAAAATTTAATTTATTTATAATAAAACCACCAAACAGTAGAAAATTAAACTGAAAAATAAAATCTACAAAAATTAAAATAATAGTGGCTAACAAATTCAACACGTTTTTTTATTTAATTTGTTTTTTTTTTTTTTTCTTTAACTTCATCTATTGTATAGAATTTTGTGTTGAGTCTTTCTTTTGATTTTTTGCTAGTGACTACTTATTCTCCATATGTGAATAATATTTTATTATTTTTTTTGTTAACACATGAGCTGCTTTTTTAATTAGTCAACATTTTGAAAACAAACTTTACTATTATGGAAAAATATTGTATGGTAATACCCGCAAACCAAATTTATAATATAAATATTCATAATATAATTTTGGAAAGATTCTATTCTATGGCTTAACAAAAGACTCCAACCAACCAAATTATTTTTTTGAATTTTTATTTAAACTGTAGATTGTATTAAAAAATATACATATATTCCGTTTTAAGCATCTATTTAAAAAAAAAATTCTATGCTAAATAGTTGAATTAAATTTACACATAAAACAGCACTCTTTCTCCTAAGAACTTTAGTAGGTTAAAGGCAGAGAGGTGGCAATGCAAGGGAGGCAGTGGTGGTATTGGTTGAGGTTTTCAAAAAGAAAAAAAAACTTCTTTATTTATGTATTTACTTATATATATATATATATGAACAAGTAAATATTTATTTATTTTGTTCAATTAACACTTTTTCGAAAGAAGATTTGCAAAAAAATATTTAAAATCATATAGAATATATAAATATCTTTTTTTTACTTAATAAAATTTCATTTGGTTATATACAATTTATTTAAAAAAATTAAGTTTTAAATATTCCCGAAATGAAGAGACTACAAAAATGCATGAATGAAGAGTTGTTAATTAGTTGAAATTCACACAAATTGAAGACAAAATAATCAAAATTTGAATTTTTAGAATTTTGGATCGAATTGAAATATTTATAAGAGCTGTAGAGAAAGAACTAAACTTTCAGAAAAACTATTAAATAGATACTCTATAAAAATACGAGATAATTCATTCTCTAATTCACTCGTGAATAGTGGACCAAATGGAAAACTTGTGGTAATAAATCTGTACTTCGTAAATTTCTTTTCGGATTGTATTGAAAAGCATGGAAGAGTTGTAGAACAGAATCGGAGNNAAGTTTATATCCTACACCACCATAGGTTGTTTGATGAATTTGATAATATAATGCAATTTGGTGTATATGATTTTTTTCCACAAGGACAAAGCCTATTGAATTTGGTCATGATTGGCCCATTATTTCACCTAGCCCCAAATACAAAAGTCCTCCCAGAAATCAGTTTTAACACTTTTAATAGCCTTAAAAATTTATATTTTTAACAGAAATAAGTTTTTAAGCACAAATCTCAAATAAATGACACTGACAAATTTTATGATCGGTATATAATTGACCATAACTCCCATATAATAATTGGGAATCACACAAAAGTGCATAAATATATGTGAATTTTAGTATCGACGTAATATTCTGTATTAGTATTTTTTTTATTTTTTTTTTTTTTTTTTTTTTTTTTTTTTTGGTTTACACTTAATACAAGTATAGGTCTATAATTTGCGCCTTCTGGAATTTTGGTACACATAGGCAATATCAGTTTTATCGCCTTACAAATATTAATATTTTAATGAAATAAAACACAAATAAGTTTGTAAGCACAAATCCGTCTGCCAAATTTCGTGAAAATCGGTCAATAACTTACCATAGCTCCCATATAAACCTATTATTCGAAAATCACTTTAATGTGCATAAAACCCAGAAAAATGTTAATATCAATTTAATATTCGACACAAATATTAGTATTATAAGTATAAATAACAGTGCAAAATGTCATGAAGATAGGTCCATAATTGACAATAGATCCCATAAAAGCAATTTCGAGAATCACCCAAAAGTGTATAAATACATATGATTTTTAGTATCGACGTAATATTATTTTACACTTAATATAAGTATAGGTCCATATTTGGCCCCTTCCTGAATTTTGGTAAACATAGGCAATGGTGTAGGGTGTTATATAGTGGAGTTGGACCGACTATACCTTTTTCTTTCTGCGAAAATCGTATAAATATATGAATCCGATAAAAAGTTGGTGGCAATATTTATAGATTAATAAAATTAGTTTTTTGTTGTGGACTTTAACATTTTTCTAATATTTTCATAAGAAATCTTAATGCAAATGGGTGTAAAATAAATTGGAAAAAGCTTGGGGCAAAGATCTGCTAACCCCTATCCAAAGTTTGCCGATCTTATTTATTTATTTTTTTTTTTTAATTGACTTAATATATATCCATATGTAAAGTTAACTTCCAAATAATATTTTTTGACCGACACCCCCTTATATCGAGTTTGAAAAATATTTTTCACGAATTGAAATTTGGGTATTTTCATGTAATAATTCACTGATTTTAAAACATGTGGTAAAATAAATTCTATCGTCCTGATTGGTCTAGAAAAATGCAATTAAAACACTTTGAAATTAGTATCAAAATTTTACATTTTTCTCAAAATTGTGTTCATAAAATAAAATAAATTTATTAACGATATTTAGTTACAGAATATATTTAGATCAATTTTATATTAAATTTTGATCCGACTGGCAAAAACTTTTATTGAAATATATATTATTTGTATTGAAAGTAATGTGAATATAACTTGAAGATAATTTTAACATAAATTTTTTGATACTTCCCAGCAAAAAAAGAACTGAAAAAGCCATGATTTTAACATTGTGTTGTCATTGGAAGGAAGTACTTAGTGGTGAAAAAGAGCTGCAGAAGTTCTTTTTTAACCCATGTTTGTCATTGGTAAGATGTTATTCTTTATTACTTCTTTTTCATTCATTTTGAAGTACTTCCTATTAAACAATGTTTATAGAATTTTTTAATAAAAACTCTACTTTTGCCCTATTAAATAATAATAAAAATGCTTTAAAATTTATAAGTAATTATTAAGAACTTCCAAAAACGTTTAAAATATACACTTTGTTCCACTTTTGAAGTTTTGAAAATGTTTTCTTTTTGAAGAACTTCAACGTTTTTTGCTGGGTTTATTTAACGAAACCAGAAACATCGTTAAGTTTACAATTAGTACTTAATTTCAAGCGCAAATAGGATCATAGTTAATATAGGTTTAGTACTTCACAATACGAGTAACATGTTTTCGGGAATTTACTGAGATATTCCAAGTCCAGTATATCAAGTTCATAGTTCACAATATCAAAACTTCTTCATTCAAAATAAGTAAAAACATTTTATACTAAATTAGTTTATTTAAAACTTGTTTAAAACTAAATATTTATTAAGTTTTAATGAAAAAAATTATAAACTTGTTTATATTTGTTTAAAAAAAACTAAAGTACGTCATAACATTAAATATCATACGTAAATAAATATAATTAAGATTTTATATATATTTTTCATAATTACCTTAAGGGTTAAAGGTTTTCATATATTCTACCTTCAAAGTTAAGTCTATTAAAATCATATTTAGTTCTTTTATAAAAAAAAAAAAATAAACAAAAACTAATAAATTGTAGAGTTAATGTTTTTAATTTGTATGTGTATGTGTGTGTGTGTTTTGTTTACAATTTTAGTTGTTTGTACTAAAAGTTTAGCCTTAAACAAAATTATATTGAGAAAAAAAATAATAATTAAAACAAGTTTTTTTCTTATATATAATTGAATCATTTAAATACTTGTAATATTCATTGTTATTGTTGCAACATACATAATTACTTGGTCTTGGTCAAATGCAATGATGCATAACAAGATATTAACTAAAATTGAATGCTTGTTTTTAGTTTTATTTATAGAAGAAGAAAAAAAGCTTTAGAATGAGTTATGGTAAATTTCCTAGCTGAAGACAAAAAAAAAATTAGAAAAACAACTTTTTAAATAAATACTTATAGTAATTATATAGGATATAAAGGGGATTTTTGCTACTTTTTATGACCACCATCTAAAACTAATCGCAGGGAATTTTTAGAAGATCTAGCAATATCCGTCCCTATGTCAGTCTGTCTGTTTGCTTAAAATTTATCTTTAATAATTGTTTAATATTGGTATTGAAAAATGTGCAAAATCTGTTCTAATTAGTCCATACATTTCGACCGATATTTTGAACAAAGAAGCATTGGGGAAGACCCCATTTGTATGGAAAGAAAATATTGATTTCCAGCTCAAATCCAAATTTACTTTATACTAAGATATCATTTCTTAAAGTTTCGTCCTGCTAATATCCTTTCAATAGCTGATTCATAGAAAACGGTTTTCCTTATTTCTAGAATGACCTATAAAACGCACAGGGGTTCCACCTTTTTTTAACATATAAACCGTTGAAGATACCTCAATAAAATTTTATATGGTGTGATTTAAGACGTTTTTGAATTGATTGGGAGGAGTACATGTTTCTGGGGAGCCAGGCAGGCAGTGGGTACCTCTCCAATGTTAACCATCTCTATTATGTATATTTTTTAAATCCTTTGTGATATGATAAAAAATCCTTTGTGATATGATATAACAAATATTCCTTATGAATTTTTACTAAAAAATATGCTTACATGAGTATGTTATCTATTTAAGTTTAAGAGATATTTACGTCGAAATAAATATTTGGCTCATTTTGGCCTCCTATTTTTAGGCTTGACAGGACAATATAGTTCAGGCGCGGATCCACGGGGAGGGAAAAAGGAAAATTTCCCTCCCCAAAATGAAAACTTTAATGGAAAATTTGTACTAAAGCATAAAATGTAATGAAATAGTTGTGAAAATCATTCTGTCATTCTGATCTAGCTTGAGCTAGATCCGCGCCTGATATAGTTCCTACATTTCTTTTTAATTATTCACCCCATTCCTTACAAAGTTTTAAAAAATATTGCAGCAAGAATCATATAAATATATGAATCCTTAACATGTTATAGTAATCTGAAGGAACTTTAAAATCACATTTTAAATTTTTAAGCTTTTCTTCCAAGAAGGTGGCAATATTTATTCACTGATAAAATTTGTTTTATATTCTGCACTCTTCATTTCTTTATTATTAAAAAACAAAATCTTAATGCAAATACGTATAATGTTAATCCCGAAGAGCTTAGGGCAAAAGTCTGCCCTTAAGCCCTAACCAAACTTTGTCAATTTTTAAAATTTTCTTAAATTCTTTTTGTTAAGTTCTCAAATTTCAAAGCTGGAATCGAATTAAAATTATTTTAATTATATATCTACATATGTTAGGTAAACACTTAAAAAAATATTTTCTGAAGAATGCCTCATATAAAGACAGGGTGACCATTTCAATGAAAAAAGGAAATTTTTTAAATACATTTTATATGTTTTGGGATTTTGGATATTTCTATGTAAAAATTTGGTAATTTAATTAATTCTCTGATTTTATGACAAAATTATATATATAATACTTAAATTTCAATAAAATAGCATTATTTATTTCGAATTTATTAAAGTTCGAATATTAACTTTATTTAAAAAATAAAACTCAAAAATTTTGAATTTTAAGTCCTTTAAGAAATTTTAAAATCAAATTACATTTTACTAAATTTTCTTTCCTAAATTATTACTCTCCACATTATAACGTTTTCTCAGATACCAAATACTTGTATAAAAACGTAATAATTTAGCTTAAAACTCATTAGAAACTTGGACTCCTCTAAACAAGTTAAGCTATTTCTCATACATTTTTACATGGTACATGTTTGCGGTTATTATATATTAATAATATATAATATAATATATAATTAATTTAATAATATTAGGCACACCAAGTTAAAAATAAAATTAATTTTGATAAAAATGAAGTAAAAATTTATTTCGAACTGAATATCTAAAACAGATAACCTATTGAATTTAAACTTATTTATAGCCTATAGCACCATAGGTGATGGTACTATAGTACCCCTATAGGGGTATTATGCGTTTGTGCTGATGTTTGTAATGCATGGTAAAAATTTTCCAACACTTACCTTAAAGTATCAACTAATAATCACATTTTAAATTGATCTTATGATGTCCGTCTGGATGACTGGCGGTCCATGTACATCTTGCGCACAAAGTACCGGTTGCAATTTTGAAAACAATTTGAGGACATTTTTTACGTGGAACTTTTATGTTACAAGGACGAAATCTATTGAAATTGGTAGTGATCGTTCCATTATTTTACCTGGCCCCCATACAAACTCATAAATATCTTACAAATGGAAATAATTCTAATGAAATTAAACATAAATAAATTCTACGTAAGCATAAATGTGTATGCCTAATTTCGCAAGGATCAGTCCATAATTGACCATTGATCCCATATGAATTCCTCTTTTAAAAATCACTTTAACTTGCACAAATCCCATAAAAATGTTAGTGTCAGTTTATTATTTCACACAAATAACATTTTTATAAGTATAAATGACAATGAAAACTTTTTTGAAGATTGGTCCATAATTGGTCATAGCTCCCTTATAAGACCCTATTTCAAGAATCAGCCACAAGTGCATAAATACATGTGATTCGTAATATCGACTCAATATTATGTATTATTTTTTTTAATTTTTCGCTTACTACAAGTATAGGTCCATAATTGACTCCTTACCGATTTTTGGTATAAACAAGCAATGGCAATAGTGTAGATATCATATGGTCGGGCTTGACCGATTATACCTTTTTCTCTCGTTTATTTTATAATTAATACAAGAATTCTTTAAATCAGCTCTAAAACATTTCAGCTTTGACCATGTCATTGGGATATATAAATCAGTTTAAAAGAATTATTTAAACCTGGCTTTAAATCCTTTACGTACATTTACAACTAACTGCCTTTCTCTTGTAGCACATAGTCTCCTAGGTAAAAAATAAAAGATACTTAAAATTTTGTCTTTAAAATTCTTCCTTCCAAAGTGATGAAAACTTCTGGATTTTTTTTTTAATTTTATTAGTTATGTATTCACTTGCACTAGTATTTAATAAGGAAAATAATGTTATAAACATTAATTGCATATCACAGCTTATAATTAATATAAAATTAACACCCAATCTATGTTTGTATGTATTAAAAACGATCATTTGTTAATTTCTATATTAATAAAATTCTCCAATAAAATAAAAATGTTTTTCTCTAAAACTCTACACTCATTTTTTATGCTCATTCCTTTATTTACTCTCTTAGCAAATTTTAAGCTTAACTTATATATTGAGTAGATTTTAAGCTTCCGTACAGCAACAACAACTGAAACGGGCCTAAATAAACGAACAAATGAAATACAACAAAAATCATTTGATGCCATGTTATACAAAAAACATTGACCAATCTCTAAAGTAACACCAGTGTTCACTCAACCACCAAAGTCAACTGTCGGATTTGTTTGTCTTTAAATGTAAAACGGTCTTTTAAAATTAAAAAAAAAAAAAATATTCTTAAATAAATTTACAAAAAAAAAACAAAAACGTATCGCAACGTAACGCTAACAAACCACAACACAATTTGCTGGTGTTTTGGTTTGAAATATAAAAACCATAAAACCTGTTCATACTAATTTTTTTCCATTACAGATTTTGTTAACATATTTTATTTTATTTTTTTTTGTATAATTGTTGTAAATTCATTTACAATATAGAATTTTTATGCAAAAAACGTAAAATAAAATTTATTAAAATATACGGAGAAAAAATAAAACACAGTTTTTTAAACGTGTTAAGCATTAATAAATAAATTATTTTAATAAATTCTATTAAAACGAACAAAATTAATAAAAGAAAAAGTTTTTAATAACTATAATAAGGATTCTGCGTGTTATAATTCTTTTTTAAAAAAATAATAATAATAAAAACACCATAAAATATATATGTATTTACAACATTAACGAAATTAAAGCAAGTTTGTGTGTTAAAATTTAATTTTTTAGCACAATACGAGTGCAACGAATAAACAAAAAGTTATAGAAAAAAATAACAAAAATAAAAAAAATAACAAAAATGAAAAGTTTAATTTTATTAGCGTGTCTGCTACAAACTGCATTTGCAGCACCACAGGTATGTAACATATGGAAACTTAAGAGCCATTCATTCATTCATTCAGTATTTTACTCATTGCAACATTGATGATGATGATGATGATGACAATCCATTAAAGAGTTGAAAAATTAAAATGATGATAATATTTAAGCTCTTTAATTTATTATTTTTTTTTACTTGTATGCATTTTGTTACATATAATTTAAAACTTGCTTATTAACACCATTCTTTTAGATAGTGTATGGGATTGGATTTTAACCCATTAAAAACCAACAAATTTTCATGTAATATTTTTTATAGATATATTTTTTATACATCTATAAAAGATATGCATGAAATATTCAAAAACTTTATATCTCAATGCTTGTACCAATCATCCACGTAAACGTAAAATTACTATGATATTTATATGTAAGATATTATTTTTGTTGTGTA
>MINK01004468.1:0-13112 GCA_001735545.1 Phormia regina
TATTATAATTGGAATCGACTTCTTCTGTAACTCCAATTAGCTAATAATTTCTATGGAAATTAATACGAGTTTAGTCAAAATTTTTTATACATAAGCTGTCTGAAATCAGTTATTAAAGACACATGGATCGGCTAAAACGTTAATGTTGTGAAAACGCATTATTTCGCCGATATATTTAAATCTGCTTTCCGAAAAACTGCTTTTATGATATGGGTGTATTCTAAAGGGCTATAAATTTACGCTTAACAAATTTCAAAATGTTGCTTAGAAAATTTTTTCGGTTTCTGAAATTTTCAAGGCCCTGTATTTAAGAATAAAAAATATCAATGCCAAATTTCATAAAGTTATATCAATGGAATCGGGTAGTGGTCGGAAACGGGTTAAACAAAATTATAAAATTAACTTAATAGTTGTAGAATTAACTAAATGTTTGGATTTTTCATATGTACGATTTTATCCAAAAATATTTATTATAATATTTAACCATATTAAAATTTTGATTGTATGTAATCATTAAATGATTAAACAGAATCATAAACATTGCCATCATGAACACGGTATTATTGAAATCAATGAAAAACTGGTATATAATCATTGAATAGTTGTGGTTATCATCATGTCGTAACCATGTTTTTTCTCTGCGTGTAAAATCTAATCAAGTCGCTAGTTATAATAGGACGAAGAACTGATCTAAACTTCCTCAGTTCCGGTTTGAGGTACATAGGCTTTAATTATTTCAAACTTTGACATTAACTGTATACAATATAATTTTGTTTTTGTTTTTCTTTTACATTTTTTTTTTTAATTTATTATTTTCATTAAAACTATTTGGGGTAAAATAAATTTCCAAGCTAAAACTAGAGAAACAAAATCAAAAACCAAAAATTTGTGGTGATGTTGTTTTTGTTGTTGTTGTTAGAAAAAGTACCAAGTGTTTTTATTGTGGTTTTAAAGAAAGAAAGAAGTGTCAGTAGTGTATTTGAGTATTTTTTATCAAAAATTAGCAAAATATTTTACTCAGTGTAAAGTGAATGAATATGACAAAAACTTTGTGTTTCATTAACTTAGGATAGTTGTTGCTGAAAATAATCAAACTTAAAACAATTAGTGTAAATTGTATATTAAAACGATTTTTATCACAGTGTGCTGAAGTGTAGTTTGCATTTGTTTTTATTGCTTTTATTTTTTTTTCATTATTAAAAGAAGCATAAAAAGTTGTATGGAAAAATTGTTAAAATAATTCGAACATTAGTTACAATAGATAAAAAGGTGAACAAAAGTGTAAACGTAAGTAAATTAAAATAAATTAAAATCGAACAAAATCAAATAGAACTTTGTTCCAAAAAAAACAAATACGTTAAACAAGAGTTTTTGAAATTAACACAGTTTTTCATTGTAATGTAAAAAATATTTTGAAAATTGTTAAGAAGAATTCTTATTATAGTTTTAAAAAAATAGTTGAATGATGCATCACCTGCCATAATAATAATTTTTCCATCATCTGAAAAAAATGGATCGAGCTTAAAAAGGTCTTGAGTGTGTAGAGGGCATCATATATACGTATTATATATATATTATCAATAATCAATAATAATAATAATGTTATTATTAAATAGAGTAGTAATAAGTTTTTTTTTTTTTTTTAATATGTGTTTTTAAGAAAAAATTAATAATAATATTTATTATTTGTTTAAAAGTTTATGAAAATATTGCAATTTAAATGATTAGAACAGATCAGAAGTAATAAAGATTTTTATATCAAGTTTTGAGAGAGTGAGAAAGTTAAGTAGTTAAGAGAGTGTTTGTTTATAGGTATGTGTAAGAGAGAGAGAGAGAGAGAAAGAAATGTAGAAGAGAGATAGAAAAAGAAATATTCTTGTTGAAATCATTAAGATTTTAAAACAAAGGTGTTGGAGAAAGAGTTCTTTTTTGTTCAGCACAACCAATTTTTTTAGTTTTGAAAGTTTAAATAGTTTATAGTGTTTTTTTATGCAAAAGGGGGTTTAATATGTTTAATTTTACTTTTTTTTTGGTTTTAAAAAGGTGCACAGAAAAAAAAAAAAATAAGTTATACAAACTAATATTTTCATTTTATTTCACTAAGTGGATTTTTAGCTACTAGTTACTCTAAAATATTTTTTTTTTTTAGTTTTTTCTTTAGAGATTAAGACAAAATTAGAGACGAGCTGAGTTTTTTTGTTTAGTCTTTTAACTCTTTTTTTTCTTAATAATGAAAAAGGATTATTTAAGGGAAGTTATTTTTTAAAGGAATTTACTTTGTTTTGATTTATTAAGGGAGATAAGGGATTATTTTTAATTTTTTTCTTTAAAGGAAATTATTGGTTTTATAATTAAGCACCTGAAAATCCTCCTAAAGGACCCAAGGGTATGGGTAAGGGAGCCATAGATAATGATACATCACGTTCTCTTGACTTTTCCTTATCACTTTCGGGTGGACTTTTACGTGAAGATTTCTCTTCTTCGATTATATCTTCAATGGGTACCTGTAAATTAAAAAGAAAAGGAGGGACAGGGGGAGGAGAATATTAGTAATATAATTTATGTAATTAAAAAAAAAAATCAGAAATCAAGAAATAAAAGGTTTTCAATATAAAACTTAATTTGAAAAATATAAAAGAAAAATATAAAAAAAAATATTAAAAAAAAACTCAGTAAAATTTTTAGAACCTGTTCTAACATCATTTCAGCTATAATTGATGTAATCAGAAGCTCTTCAGATTCTTTTTTCATAAGGAGCACGATCGAAATAATCTTAACACACACACGTTTTGCCTCATAACTTTTATTTGTAGCAATATTTACTCTTTTTTTGATTTAGTTATCTTTGAAAAATATGTCAGTGTTATTATTTTCAATGACAACCATGTCAATTTGTTGAGAGTTGGATGAAAATGATCGACAAAAATGATGTATGTGCTAAAAATTATTAAACAATTTTCAAATAATCCAAATTGGTCCTACCAATAATTGGCCAATAAATGTCTCCAGTGAAACTGTTTCCAATATTATTAAATAAGTTTGGCACTAGAGCCAAATGTTTACTTCCACCATGTACCCACAAATTGCGATCTATCTGATCGTATATTCAGGGTAAAATATAATGACTTTGTGACATAAGAATTTGAAATAAAAGCCAGTGTTTTGAAGGGAAGTATCCTTGGACATATCCTATATTTAATTTACACCTCTGATTTGCGTATTCAACGTTTTTTGGTGACACTTCAATACTAACCAATTAGATATTTATCTCCGACGTGTGGAAACATGTTTGAAAAACTTGCATATTCGAGTAAAACTTTCCCCCAGTTACACTTAACGATATAGAAATATCCCAGTCAGATCATGTTACATACCTTGGTATTCACTTAGAGACGCGAATAACTTAGTGTCGTCATATAGAAGCCAAGATACTTCATATGAGATTAAAAGCTTCTAGTCTTCACTGGTTAATTTAACAGTCATTCACTAAGCCTTGACAATAAAGTCATCCTGTAAAAACCGTTTTAAAGCCAATTTTGGATATATGACTATGGCGAACAAGTATCGATATTATACATAGGGCTTAATCAAAGATTCTTAGAACCATGGCGGGTGCATCATGGTACATAAGAAATGAGAATATTCTTAGAGACTTAGAAGTACCGTTTGTAAAAGATGAGATTAGGAAGCTCAGTGAAAAATACAAATCAAACTGGGTACTCACCCCAATCTACTTGATTTTCCGATTTTCCACCTCGTAACTAATGATCTCGATAGAGATCGAATAATGTTTACTTAGTTTTTAAGATTTAAAAAAAAATGTAGGTCTAAAATAATACAGACTCAATATACAAATAAAACGTAAAAAAAATTAAATAGCATCAGAAGAATTCGACCATTAATAGGCAACTTGGATCGAGGAGAAAAAAGGGCAACGAAATTGAAAGTGTATCGAAAAGAATTTCAAACACATCTGGTTAAAAAACACCCTTGTTAGCTCTGCATCCAGGCTATTTGGTGCGAAAAGTTAATGTTAATGCGGAGTCGAAAATGTTCAAGACTGGAATGCTGTAATAAAATTTAGAAACCAAGAATGGGACATGAAAATTAAAATCATATTTCACACAAATAATTTCGAGGGTATGTTAAGATAATTTAAAGCTCAAAAAGCTGTCGATATTTTCTAAAGAATTCTTAGTTTGGCCAGATTTATGCAGTAGCTGCAAAAAAGCAGGTTATTTGCAATAGTGGGCTCTACATGAGAGAGCGCAAAGGGTTCTAGTATTTGTGTCAAGAGAGGTCAATTCTCTAAATCATCCAGAGCTAAGACCAGTGAACAGATATTGGACTTTTGTGAAAAGAAAATTGAAGAAAAAGAGGCTGAAACAACTATCAAATGGAAGGGTTGCCAGAAATGTTCATAAATAGTGGTTAAAAAAACAAATTTGTCAACTCTTACAATCAACCATTTCCAAATTTTTGAATTTAATATATGTTTTAGATTTTTTCGATGGCACTCCTTGTTGTGATACCTTGGATAAAATTTCTTATCATAAATTTTGAGTTTTATCTTATCAAAAAGTTCCAGTGTATAGCAGAAATTCAATTTGCTGTAAAAAAATTCACCTCAATTTAAAATTTTCACCACAAATTTCAATTTTCCAATATGAAATTAAAATTTTCACCAAAATTTAAATTTTTTAACAGAAATTTAATTTGCTCAAACAAAAAAAAAATCAATTTTTAACACAAATTGAAGTTTTCACTAAAATTTAATTTCTCGTCCAAAATGCTATTTCTAATCATAATTAAAATTTCACCGTCTTTTACCATAAAATCCATTTGTTAATCGAAATTTTATTTTTCACCACAAATAAAAAAATTTTTAATTCAGTTTTTCGCTAAAGTATAAATGATTTTTTACAAAAAATCAAATTTCTCACCTCAATTAATATTTTTCATCACTGATTTTGAACATAAATTTTCACAAAAAATGTTAACATTTCGCTAATTTTTCTAATTTTTAATTTAATTGAAACTTTTTCGGTGATATTTTCTTTTTCTGTTAAGTAAAGAAACATTTAATACTTACATCTGGTGGCCTTAAAGGATTTAAAGGAGCCATGAATTGTACAATCTTTGTAGATAATTGATGCCACATAATAGAAGCCTCACAATAAGCACACTCGGCCACCTTGGAAAGAGAAAAAAAATTTATAAAAATTTATTTCTCAAACGATAGTGAATATTAGTGTCTACCTTCAAAGAGCACACATGACTGCTAAGCCCTACACGAGCTGCTGTAACCATACATTTCATAAGACGTGAAACATCTTCACATACCGATGTATGTATACCCATATGTTGTTCTATATCTTGTAATTCCATTTGTTTCAATAAAATATCCAACATTAATATGCAACACGTTAAATTATGTTCTGCATCGGTAGAAAATTCTGTATGACGATTGGTGGGTGCCTCATCATCGGAAATGGCCGAAGTATTGCCAGAATCATCCTCAACCACAGGTGCTGAAAGTGTAAATATAAATAAATAATTTCCTCTAAAATATAATTCTCCTTTACTCACATATAGAACTTCTTCTCGGTGGATTATCTTTGGTATCTTTGGGCACTGCTTTAACCCCACTCTTGGGCACTCCTTCTTTTTCACGCATCAATTCATGCTGTACACCGTATTTCATTATACGTACCCCATCACCAAACATGGCAAACAATTGATTTAAAGGTATTAATATACCCAACTTGGAAAGAATTTGTAACCATCTTAAAGCCTGTTGTTGAACTTTGGCTGTAGTCTTTTCAAAACGTATAGCCACAAAATTATACATAGTTTTGGCATCAAAACCCAAAGGAGACATTTCAGGATCTAAAATTTTACTTAAAACTATTTTCAATTCGTTGAGTTCTTTTTCCGAAACATCATTGGTTATAGCTTCCATCCAATGGGGCATAACATAATCCCAAATTTCTGAAGTAATAACTTCATAGGGAACTAAACAAATTAAACGTTGTAGACCTTCCTTGAGGTGAGAAGTGCGTGAAGCCAAAGTTTCCCAATGGCCTCCTACACGTCCATATTCTGGAGGATGTGGCAATAGGCAAGAAATAAAGACCTAAGAGAGAGAGAGAGAGAGAGAGGGAGAATAGAGAATTTAAGAAATTTTTGAGCTATAATTTCTAGGCTTACATTATAGTGTATACGACAGATTTCCTTAAGCCAATCTACCACATGTTCTGTTTTCAATTTCTCTATGGTACTTTCAATTTGTCCAGCATCATAAGAATAGGCGGTAACATGGAACCAATGGAAAAGCATGCTTAAAATTCTACCCAATACTTCGACGGGAGTATCTGCAGTGGGAGTACAACGTCCCACCAATAACCATATACCATATCTACCCAACATTTGCCTCTCTTCCAAGGTAATGGCATCTGGCATTAAACCATTACCTCCCGCACCAGAACCATTTTTCTTTGAATCCGAACTTTCTTTACCCGGCTCAAAATTAACAGGTTTAGCCTCCCTTAACAAACTCACCACACATTCTACCATATGCATTTGCATTTCGGGATCCATTTGCCAGGCAGGAGGCAAACTACGATGAACAACATGATCACCACCACGTCGAGAATTATGACGATTGCTATGACACTGAGAACAATAACGTATGGGATGATTGCCATTATAACTGGCACATTCGGTAGAGAAACATATAGAAAATGCCGATTTCTCAGTCGAACGACAATTTTTATTTTCACACACCATGGAAACTTGTTGCATGGGATGTAATATATCACCAAATTCCAAATTGGCATGTTCACGATGTATTTCATTGGCACATTCGATACATAGATACAAAGGAGGAGGACAATCGGGAGCATATGTAATACTAATACTATGATCAAAACAAACTTTAGCCGCTTCAGCATTACCCGCATTGGGACAATGTTCGCGTTGGCACACAAAGGGTACTAAATCATCTGTATAAAGGAAATGATTAAAATTATTAAGGATTTTCTTTAGGAACGATACAAAGTGGGACCAATTTTGTTTTTTAAATCTCTATATATCCAAAACTATTAGTGAGATCGTATTGAAATGTACGAGAAAGCTGTAGAAGAGGACAAAGGCTTTCAGAAAATTAATGGGGTGAACTACAAATAAATAAAATAATTAAATAATAGATTATTAACAATATATTTTCTTTATCTCCTCAAACATTTTCCAGT
This sequence comes from Phormia regina, assembly GCA_001735545.1. NCBI lineage: Eukaryota > Metazoa > Arthropoda > Insecta > Diptera > Calliphoridae > Phormia > Phormia regina. Next base: position 7,254 of record MINK01004468.1, read on the forward strand.
AATATGAAGTCTTTGAAATCGGACTAGATTTGTAGTATCTAAGATTTTTTTCGGGCTGGTCATATTTGATGATTTTTCTGAAAGTCAAAGCCATATTCTACAACTTTGTCATACTTTTAATTTAAGCCGAATAGTAATTTAGATTTATTATAAAATTTTATGCGCTTGGTCTCACTGTGTAGCATAAGATTGTTAAAATATTTCGACTTACTAGTTAATTTCGAGAGTAAAACCTTACGATCAAATAGATTAGGATCAAAAGCAGGCCAATAGTAAAATAATAATTTGGCTGCCGATGATCTAGACACAGATGTACCATAAGCAATAACACATAAAATATCCTTAACTACATTATGTTTAAGAGTCATTAGACATTCTAAGAGTTGACAATGATGAGCTAAATTTAAAAGAGAAATATAAAGATTTTAACATAATTTCCTTATGGAGAAATTTTCATAACTCACCTGGATTATGTGAATATTGTAGGACCATCATTATAACCGATGATACTGATTGACAGGCCTGAGATTCTTGTTCATCAGCACTTCGACGAGCTAATAAGAATTAAATAATTCTGTATAATGATTTCATTAAAATATCTCCTTAACTTACTTATAGTAAATGGTAAGATATAATAACATAGAGCATTAACAATATCTTGATGTAAAGCTGGGGGTAATACAGATATAGTAGAGCTAGCTAAATAGGGTAAATTATCAATAAGATCCTTATCTAAAAATGGTAAGATACAGCATAAACATTGTAATAGAGCTTTGCCAAAAACTGTAAAAGGAGAAAAATATTAGTTTTTGAAAATTGTTTTCTAAAATATTAGATTAAAAATCTTACCTATTTGACCATATTGTATACAGGGTGCCACATCAATTAGCATAGTAAGAGCATTATATAGATTTCCATATTCAAGATTGGGATAGGCAGACATACGTGTAGGATCTTCAGTGGGATCGCGTATAAGTTCATGTGGAGAGGTACGTACATCTTTAAGGACAGCTATAGAGCAAAGAAAGTCAGATAAAAATCAATATAAATTATATTGAAAATGTAATGAGAAATTTTACTTACTTAATAGAGTTTGAGAGAAATATTTAATATTGTTAGCGATGTCAACGCCAGAGGGCGGTGGTAAAAAGTTATGCAATAGTTTTACATGATATTCATGAAGGTAACGTAACTTGGCCTTAACTGTAAATAAAAATTGGAATAAATTTTAAATGGAATAAAATAAAGATTAAAAAAATCAGTAATAATTATTAGCCCAGGTTCACACACAGCAATATTTCTTGCTGCAATTTTGAGTTTATAGGAGAGAAAGAACAAGAGAGTACTAAACTTTTACAATCTCTTTACTTCTCTCGTCTACCAAGTCAGAATTGCGAAAAGAAAAAATGCTATGTGTGAACCCCGACTAAGTTTATAACTTCTTATTATATTAAGCTACACGTTTTAAACATAAATATTTTAGCTATAACTTCAAGTTATATGTTTTCATATTCCTGTTTGATATTCCTTTTTAAAGTGTCTTTAGTGTTTAAGAAATATAAATTAACCGGAGAACTTTAAGTGTCTAATGATCTTTGTGAATGTTGGAGCCAGAGAAAAATCGACCACACTCGCATTGAAAACGATACCATTCAGTGTCAATAGTGATTGTGTACCGCATGTATTAAAGTTCAACAACGCTTGTTCATATTTTAATAAAATCGATAGCTAATTGGCATCAAGTTGACACCATTTTGATATCAAGTTGCTCTTCATAGATCATGATAATGCTCCACTAAAAATCATGGACTGGATCATTAAGGTTCACACAAGCGTTAATTGTTGTTAAGCCTTTTGCATCCACTTGGAGTACTTTCAAAGACAATTATGCCTTTCTAGGTAAATCATTAAAACTTATTATTAAGAGATTGAACAATTTCGACCATAAATCATGTAGAAGAGTAAACTGTTTGCTGCCAATAGCTGTTAAATTGTCTGCAATTTTCATCCTATTTTTATTAATTCTAGCTAAATTTTCTTGTAAAAACTTCAAATCATAAATTCTCACAATCTTGTCGAATATTTTTGAGAAGTGCCAAAAGGCGAATCTAAAGAGTGTAATTTTTCTTATTAAGAATTTATGCAGAACGTTCTTAACCTCATGATTAATTTTCGATGCTTCGCTGGGTCGATGATCTTAACTTAATAATTCCTATGAACTTTTGTGCTTCTGCCATAAACTTTAAGTTATCGTACTCTGTCTCTTTGACTGCTCCCAAAATCTGTAATTTGGCTTTGCAAAGAGGTTGTTCAAAATACTGTCAAATATTTCTATCAAAGATCATTTGCTTTGTGGACTGAGTTGCAATATCTTTGATAAATTCTATCATGCTACTCGAATATACTCTTTACGATATTCCAATATCTGTAGTTTATTTCCCTAAAGCTACAGATTTTACAGTTCTAAATTCCAACAAAAGAATTCTGGAATGGATGATTTGGTACATTCTTTAAAAGAGATCACAAGGCCTATGAAATCGTATTTAAGGCTCAATCGGTGGTTAGTCGTCAATACTTGATGGACTTTATAGGATTGTAGTCACTTTCGTACAACCAGTAAGAACTTCCAGCTATAAGTTATCGCACTTTACTTGAATATACCCTTAAAGATTATATTATAAAACCATCCTAAAATGTATCTTTAAACCAGATCCTTACGCTTAGTATTAATTTATTTTATGAGACGGGCTCCATACTCTTTAATTTTCTTGTTGCAATTCTAACTTCGTTCTAGAGAGAGTTGAAGGAAATATTTAGCGTTTATATGTTCTTGGCCTTGTTTAGTACGAAACCCGACTAAAGGACGTCAATGCGGTTTTGGATTGGATGCGTCATTGCGGTTTTGGATTGCATAGACATATTTAAGACTCGATTGATAGTCTGGAGTCAATAGTTGGTGAATTTTATGCTTTGATTCTTTTCAGAATTTTAAATTTTTTGGTATTAAATCCATTATGTTTCGTTCTATTGTCAAATATTGCTTCTGAGGGCATCAACAAACAAAAGCATTTAGTTGCTTTAATTTATTATAATTTAATATGCGGGTTATAATGTATGTTGATATGAAAATAATTTCGATCGAAATTGAGATTAGAACTCGTTAATTTTTCAGAAAAACATTTTTCACATAATAGGTTTAATCATAAATTATGAGGTCATATGCGAAACATATGTTAAATTTAATAAGCATATGTCTGGACCATATAGAACACCCAAATTTAATCCAATTTATTCCCCATGTGATGCTATCTTATATGTCTGAAACTACGTACGAATCGAATTTATCTGACACATTTATTAAGGTTCTATTAGATAATAAATGAACAAACGGTTTACCAAATTGATCTGGAATTAATACTCTGTCTCCTATTTTTCTTTATCATAGCAATTTGTATAGAATGCGCTAGAAGAGAGTTTTAATCTCCTCGCATGCATACTAGTAAAGCAGTACCCTGTAAAAATTAATATGGTCCCTTAAATTTAATTAGATTAAATTTAAGGGACCATATTTGCCTTGACGTTGAACATGTGAACGCATTTGTACCGCCTATTCTGTACAATACTCTTTAAGATCCACAGAAGAAAGCGATACTCCTACCAGTTAATCTACATCATCATGTCGAAGAAGAGAATAGATTCAAGCCAGTTCGTCGGCATTAAGATTGCTCGGGTATTTCAATGACTCCTAACCCAGACCAACTACAAATTTGAAAGTCTTGCCATCTCGTCATCCACGTACCAGCCAGGATGTCCAAAATATACTTGAGAGCAATTTAATCGCGGCATGATTGTATAGATTTGGTATATCCTATAATACATCAAACAGTTCACCGTTCTATTTATGGCCGAGATCTTTGATGAAAGAATACTGTAGTGATCTGGGCAATTTGGAAGAAATATTTTACTTATATGCGGCAATGTAGGCCCTCACATCCCTTCTCTCTAAATATTCATCTAAAATTTTGCCTAAATTCTTTTGTCAGCAATCCCTGATATTCGAAGTAACTTATAAAACCATACTGTTTGTTTAAAATTTTTATTAACAGATCTATTCAATACAGTCAGGGATCCAGCTCAAGCTTTTGGGTTAGGAAAATATAATGATTTGTTTTAAACTATTTTCTTAATTGTTATTATATGGTACATATTTTGTCAATAAGGGAATTCATTTTGGGGAGGGAAAATTCATATTTTCCCTCCCCGTGGATCCGAGCCTGATTTAATATAGATTCATATCAGGATACTGTATGTATCAGGATTCTTAAAAAACCAATTAACCCTTAGTAAAAGGATCCTAATTCCGAGGCATAATGTTCTTTTAAAAGCAAATAAAATACTTACAGGCCTGAGCACGAGTACCCATATTGACGAGCTGCGTCTTGAAACTATCGGTCATTATATCAGACACATCCTTAGAATTTCCAAAGCTCCTTCCAATGGACTTGCCATTCTGAAAAGTTAATATATAAAACAATATCTAGTAAAAAAATTTACAAAATTTTACAAAAATTAAGAGTTTTCTTAAAATATCCTTTAATTTTCAAAAATTTTCTTTATAAAATGATTATATAACGTCTACTTTATAAAACTTTATATTTCAATTTTAATTATTTAACAAATTTATTTTAAACAAAATCTTCAAATTCTTAGGAATAACATAAAACCCTTAAACAATATTTATTAATCTTTAGAAATTTATTAAAATTTACCTCAAAATTTGTAAATTTCTTTAATAAATTTGCAATTTTTTACGGATTTTTGCTAAAAACAGCACCACACAAATAAAATATCTTTAACAAACTGCAAAAGAAATTTTCAATTGGTGAAAAAAATGTATCTGTTTTCTATGGATGACAAGAAGTATGTATAACTATTTATTTACTAGCAGATGCGCATACAACAGCTGTTGAAAATTATAGATAAATTATTTAAACTTTAAACATTATTTTTAAGTGAAATAATTTTGCATATTCCAAAAGAATTTTTTTCTAATCAAATTGTTAAAAATATTGTTTATTAAATTCACTTTAATAAATTATTAATTTTTGCTTTAAATATTTCTTAGCTTCCGCTCCTTGTTAACTTCAAGTCAAAAAAACCTTTAGCTTTTAAATGAATTAAATATGTATGTATACGTTACATTACAACCCTGTATGTAAAAAGAACAGCGCCATGTTTTTTCTCATATTATATGTGTGTGCTATAGACAAAAACAATAATAACAACAACAACAAAATCAATATTATTTTCCCGTCACAACATTTAAAAGCAACAGTTGTTTTATGATTTATTAACTGGCAAACTATTTTAGCGCCTGCTCTCTTTGCATAATATTGTATCCCTTTCTCTTCAGCAGTAACAGCTGTTTTTTGTTTATATTTATAACGGTTTTAATGATAGCAACAAGTGTTTGCATTTGTAGTGGTGTTTATATTAATACACCGTTAGTTGCATAAGCTAAGCATTAAAGATAAGTTGTTTATAAACATTAATCAGCTGTTTTTTCTAAATAAACAACAATTGTTTACATTTAGTGCTTATGCGTGATAAATGTCATATGATTTTATTTTGTAAATATTTAGATTTAGAGCTTAAATGCATAAGTACTCATATATATATTTAGAGAGACATACCGTTATTTTGAGTAAATAGTAATAATTATATTAGAATTCATGTCTGTAAAATTTACGTAGGTAGTGCTACAAAGTTTGTGTATAAGATTTTGAAACGTTTACGGAATTAAAAGTAACGATGATAAATAATTAAAACAAATGCTTTTGAAAAATCTGAGACCATCAC
>MINK01004471.1:329-18857 GCA_001735545.1 Phormia regina
AAAAAAACACACACTTTTTGTAGTTTTTTTTTTTTTTTAATATCATCTTATATGGAAGGTGCGTAGGAAATCAGGGTGGTTTGCACTCATTTTTAGTTTCAGATTTTATCTTAGATATTGAACTATTTATGCAAAATTTCGTTTTTATACAAGATATTGGCCAAAATGTACAAACTGGTGTTACGACGGACATATAGTTTTTCCAGAATTTCATCAATAACCGATTTTGCTTATTTACAATTCCAAACATTTTAAATATAAAAGCTATGTCATATTTATCAAATATTTGACCAAATTTGCGTGATCAGACCACTATTTTTACAAAAAACACATTTACCCATCAAAATGGAGAATTTTAGTCAAATATTTGATAAGTCTGAACTTACCTTAAGATAAATGTTTGACCGAAATATTGTCTGCTATGAGCCTGTGGTTTTTAATATAAACAATATATTGAAAATTTGTTAATGAACGTTATATAAAAATCGACACCATAACCTGACCACAATGCGACCACAACCATGCTGGATTTGGAATCGATTTTTTTCTCTCAGTGTAAAATTCAGAGCTAAAATCCAAATTCGACCACAACATCATTTAACATATTTAAATAAAACAATTTCTTAATTATTTTTATAGCAACAAGTTTATTGAAGTTTCTTTTTGTTTCCATAATAGAGATTTTTTTTTATATCCATTCAATACCATTTATTTTATTTAATTTTTGTTTTTAATCATATTTCCATACAGTATGTGGTGAGTTTTTGGAGAGTGTTTTTTATATAAATTTTGGTTTAATTTTTTTTTATTTTTATTATTTTTTGTTTTTTTATTTATTTTACATATAATACCAAATACATAAATTGTGTATTAAGACAAAATTTATTTTTATTTTTTTCAATATATTTATGACTTGTTTTTTTTTTAAGTTTTTGTTTAATTTTTAATAAAAGATATTACCTTTCCAAATAAAAATATATTTTATTTAAGGGTTGTGTTTTGTGTTTCTTTTTAAATTATATATTTATGGAAAATTATTATTATAAAATATTAATTAATTAATAAATTTAAAAAATTTATTTATTTATTTTTTTTTTTTTCACAATCAGACTTTAAATATTAAAGAAGAAACTAAAGAATTAAAAAATAATTATATTTCATGTATTTTATTTTTTTTTTATTTTTATTTAGTATAAATGTGTAAGAGATTGTGTATTGTGTGTGTGTAAGTGTTTTGTGGTTTTCATTAATAATATTACATTTTTTACTATTTCCATTTTTTTTAAAAATCACAGCTTAATATAAGTATTTTATTTTTTTAATATTTTATTTAAATGAATATTATTTTGTTTAAATATTAAATTAAAAACAAAAACTCACTACCTTACGACTCACAATTTATATATTTACCATGCTTTTGCCTTCTTTTGTTTATTAGTTTTTCATATGAACTTTCTTTTTATGTTTATTTTTTTTTTAAATAATTTTATGATTCTTTTTTTTAAACTTTAGTTGCTATTACGTATATTTTTTTCTTGGTTTTATATTGCACAATTATCGAAATTTTTTTTTTTGGTATAGAAATTGTATTTCTATTTTTTTTTTTAATTTTTTGTCTATTAATTAGTACCTGAGAAGTTCATATTCGTTTTAAGATTAAATCAAATAAAATTTAATGAAATTAAACTGAAAAACTTAAAATTTGTTTAAAAAAAAGTAAAACGTTTTATTAAAAATATTTTATGTTTAGTTTTATAAATGCATGTGTATACGTTTAATTATTTTCTTTTGTTTTTTGTTTTTTATTATATTTTTTATTATGAGTCTTTAAAATGCCCTGAGTTTTCAATATACTGGATTATTAATTAATGTTTATATATATTTTTTAGCTTATTTGATAAGAGAAATATAATAAATTAAATAAATACAAATTAAAGTTACCATTTTTATTTATTTTATATCATACCATAGATTATGCCAACATTTTTCAAAAAAATTTTGCTTACTCAGCAGTTCAGAACATTATTTTAAAATTTTCATTAATTTAAACTGAATTTTTGTAAATGGATACTTAAAAATGTGTAACTCAAGTTTATTAAAAAAATATAAATGAAATAAATGAATAAAATTTTGATATTAAGTCATTCACAAGACATTTATATCATAACACTTTTAATCACCCTGATTAAGGAGATAAAATCCGAACTGTAACAAAATCTTTTTACGTCAAACACCAATTTTTTCAAATATGTTGTTCAGGCTCGATCTTAGAAACCAATTTTTACAAGAGGAATTTTATTAAAAAACTTCTCTATTGGTTTTTATCAAATCAATTGCCAATATTGGTGAGCGAATTATTTATTCTTGAAATTTCACATCCAGTCAAATAGATTTAAAATAAAATTACCAGTACCAGCAAATAATTCCAACCCAATAAAAATTTAAAAAAAATATTAATATAAAATAATCTGAATCCTTTTTTTATATAATTATTTTTACAACTTATTTTGGAAGTTTTATTTTTTTTTTATTCTGTGTCACACTCATTAATTATAATTTTAAATTTATTTACTTACACTCAAATTTAAATTATTATACATAGTACAGAGATTTTAAATTTAAATTTTGTAAAGTTTTTTTTTAAATGTTTGTAATTTTTGTATTCCTGAAATTTTGTACTCATTAGATCCGAAATGTTTTTTTGTTGTGTTTTTGTTTTTATTTTTTCCTTTTTTTTATTCGATATAATAATTTTAAGTAATAAATTATTTAATTAATAATGTGTGACATTATTAATTTGTATGTAAATTAAACACATATTATATTAAGTAAAAAAAAGATTATTTTAAGCCAATAAAAATTAAAAAAATTTGTACTTTTTTTTTCTTCATATAATAATTTTGCTTTAATTTTGCTTTTGCTATATATGTATGTTATACATCATTTAACTTGATTTACACATTTATATTTTATAATTAATTTTCAGATTGTTTTCATTTTACATCAAATAGTTTATTTTATAAAATACTTACTATTAAATATTGTGTAATACTAATTGTTCTGAACTCTTCGTAATAGTTTAATGCCAAAAAGTTTTCGGTAATATTATTATATTATTACTTAATTTATTTTTTATATTTTTGCTTTTTCCTTTTTTTTTTTGGTATACTGTAGTATTTGATAATTTCATTTTTAAATTATGTACAAAATTAAAGAAACAAAATGAAAAACATAATGAAAATATAAAAATAAGTTTTAAATAAATTGAAACAATTTTTTTGTAAAATTTTTATTGTAAATTAACATAGACATGAAACTCTAAAAATAAAACCCAATTGAAAAAAAAAAAATTAAAAATGTACTAGAATTGTGTAAAAATATCATTTATTAAAAAATACTAGCACGTTAGACGTTCTTAGAGACAGAGTTTCATTTCTTTGTTAATCTATGGCTTTATACATGTGTTTTCATCTTTTATTTTCTTAAAAAAAAAATAATTTTTAAAATCGCCTATTCTGCAAAGATGTTCTACAAAGATTTTTTTGAATGATTTGTTTTATTTAAATTTTTTTTTTTTTTTAATTTTGCATGTAAAACTTGATTCAGTCATTGATCGTCTTAACAGACATACTTTTATTATTTTGAAATTTATATGTCATTTACATCATACAGCCATTTAAACCCAACAAAAACTAATAGTTTTTGGCCTCATTCCATTTTTGGTTGAAAAACTGCATGAATTTCTTTGGTTTTTCCAAACAAATCAAAAACTACTTTCATCTAGTTTTTATTGAAAACTAAATAAAAACATCAAAAATAATTATTTTTGATACAGCCTGTTGAGTTAGTTTCAGAACACTCAGCTTTTATATGAAATCAACAAAATAAAAATTGTCAAATCTATTCAATTATTTTATCTGTTTCGTAAATTTTGTATAATAATTATTTTTAAAATTATATTAAAAATNNAAATTATATTAAAAATACTTTAAACATAAAAAGTATTCGAAATTCGGTTTAATAATAAAGATATACGTCAATAAAAACCACATTGGGAGAAAAATAGGTATGTTAATGACCTGGTTTTTAAAATTTGGTTTTTACAAAAACCAATTAGTTTTTGTTTGGTGTAAATGTGATATAATTGAAAAACTACAAGAATTTCTTTGGGTTTTTCATACAAACAAATCAAAAACCACTTTCATCTAGTCTTTGCTGAAAGCTAAATAGAAACTTCTAAAATATATGATACAGCCTGTTCATTTGGTTTCATAATAGTCAGCTTTTATATAAAATCAACAAAATAAATTTCTGCAATTATTTTATCTGTTTGATAAATTTTGTTATTAAATATTTTTAAAATTAGATTAAATAAGCGATAATCATCTTAAATATATAAAATTCCTTTTAAGCGCAAATATGTGCAACAAAATATACATTAAAAATTGGTTTGGGTGTAAATGAGGTCTATGAACAAATGTGAACGGTCGGTTCAGTAAAACGGTTCTGAGTTCAAAATTAATAAAAAACTATTATTTGCTATATTTTAATTCAGTTACAAAAAAGTTTATTTTTAATAAATGAATTGAACGAATTAAAAAATAAAAACGAAATCGTTCTATTTAACTTTTACTCCTTACAAATACAAAGCATTACAAAAATTATGCAGAATAAGTCCCCGATTAATTGTGTAATTAAAAAAAAAAAAATAAAATAAATTCCAATTATGTTTTATGTAAATATTGTTTTTTATTTTGTTTTAATTCATTTAAAACCTAAAATTAAATCAAATAAAAATATTAATTAAAATTTTTATAATTTATATAATATTTTATAATTATTATTTTTTTTATTGAACTTAAATATTGGAAGTGAAAAATTGAGGAGGGAAGTGAATAAAATCATATACAAAATTCAATTTTAATAGTTATTTAAAATAACTGAAAGGAAAAAATCAATTAATATAATATAAATTAAAATCGAAAGTATTGTATTTTTAATTTCTATCATATTTTATTTCTTAAATATTTAATGATTAATTTATTTATTTATTTTAATCTATGGGATACCTGAGTTGTTTTATTATTATTTTTATTAATATTTTCTTTATGTATTAATTATTATTTTGTGTTTTTTTGTTTATTTTTGCACATGTGACTAGGTTTTGTATGGGGATGTGTAGTAAATGTGTCTGTTTGCATGTAATATTTTTATTTTAAAAAATATTTATTATTTATTTTATTTTATACTTTTTCGCCAGTATGTAATTTATTATACTGAATACTCTAAAAAATGTTATATAAATAACAGTCTTATCCAAAATTAAATTTTTTCAACCTTTCTCAATACTATTCAAATTGAAAACTTGTAATTGTGCAAAATTAAATTTTAATTAATTAATTAATTAATTAATTTTTTAAAATTTATTATAATTTTGTATTATACACGAGTGCGGATACCATAAAAGATTTTTATATTTCCCATGTATTAAACGGTTTTTCAGATTTTCTTTAGTTTAGCATGAAGTTTAAAAAAAAAAACTTTTCTAAAACCATTTTCAATTATTTTTACCTGAAAATCAATTAGAAACTATTAAAATTATTTATGAAACATACTTTTCATATCATTTAGAAACATTAAACCAAAGAATACTAAGAACAGAAAGCTTGTCAAATTAGTGCAACAACAACATTTCTCTCTTCTTACATACAAGTTCTGTGTGAATTCAACACACTTGTGAGAGAGAGAGAAACATCACAAAATNNCACAAATTGAAAAAAAAAAAAAAAAAATAATAAATTATTTTATTTTTGACATTTCTTTTTTGTTTGTTGAAATTTAAATTGAAATTAAAAATAAAACAGAATTTAAAATAATTTTAAATTATTTTCATATTCATCAACAAAAAGTCAAAAAAATTAATTATATTACTATTTGTGGATGTAATTCACATCAAAAAAAGATCTGCGAAAATAATCCTGATGAATTTTATTTAGTAATTCATTAATACTTTTTTGTGCAAACTATGTATGTGCGGTGAAAGTGGTTTCAACACTAATTCATATAAATAAAATTTAACTAACACAATCTTAGTCACGTTTTTTTTTTGACAACAGAGTTAGGTTTTTTTTGACAAGCTTTCCATTCTTAGTATTCTTTGCATTAAACTTTCATATACGAATGAAAATAGAAAATTTGACGTTTTAAGAAACATTTTAATATTTACAATAAATACATTTTTACAGTAAATTTATGTTAAAATGCAAATAGAAAATAAAAAAAAATCCAAATCAAATAAAATCATATTGCGGCGACAACTGCAAAGTAAAAGATTTGAATTTGAATGTTTGGTTTGAACATATTTTCTTATTTCCTTTTCTAAATCGAAATAAATTTATTTGTTCGTAATTAATATTTTAATTGAATTTATTTCTTTATGTATTTATACCACAAAAAAAAAAACTTAACGAAATAGATAGAATCGTATATATTTCTTATTGAGATTATTTAAACTAAATCCCAAAAAAGAAATATTTACAAATTGAGTGAAATTATGTTTATTCAATTTGTAATAGATTTCATTGAAGTAATTAAAAGTTGAAATGATAATTAGTAAGAAAGAATTATAATTATTTTATTAACAAACATTCTGCGTATAGTTACATGGTATGATATGATTAAACTGTTCAAATTTAAATATTGATTTAACCCTTTCCAGTCTAAAAAAAAAAGAGAACAAATTTTTATTTTATACCATTCTCTACTATTATTTTGCACAATACTATATGTACCATTATAAGTTTACCCTAGAAGTATGCAACGAAAACATACCTACTATTATTGTTGTAGTAGAAAATCATTTGCCAATAGTAAGTACAACGGACAAGACTGTTATTACCACACAATTTTTTAAAATAATAATCTATTGTGTTTAAACAATTAGAATTTAAATTTTATTGTTTCTTTTTTTTTCTATGATTTTTTTTTATTTTTATTACAAAATAAACAAAATGAAATTAAAATGTTTAACAAAAATAATTGTTTTAACAAAATATGTATGTGTGTTTTATTTTTTTTAAATTTTATTTAAATTTTATTTGCTTTTTTATTTAGATTTTGTTTTATTTTTGTACGTATTTTATGTTTTTATTTTTAAATTTAACAAAATTTCCTTAAAAATTATAAAAAAAAAAATAATATTAAAAACTAATTTTTACAACATATAAACAAAAGTTAAAAAAAAAAAATAATAATAATAGTGATAATAATAATAGAAAGAAAAAAATTATACAATTTACAAAAAAATATATATAAATTTATTTATGTTATATATTATTTAATAATAAAAAGAAATGATTTTCGTTATTTAATTGTAGTTATAATTTAATTTAGTTTTTGTCGATTTAAATAATAAAGGGTGGGTTTAAGGTTGTTTTTCTTTTTTTGTGTTTAAAAAAAATACCAATGTTTTATTTAACAGTAGTTAGTTGTTGAAATATTGTTGAAATATTTTCTGTAGATTTCTTTATTAATTTGTTTGCAAAATGGCGACATTTTTTTTTCTTATGTTCGTTTTAAAATTTGGAATATTATTATTTAAATTTTACAAAGAAATTATTTTTAAGCTTTTTTTTTTTTTTGTTTTTTGGAGTTAAGAAAAGCTTTGAAATCAAACGAGGGGGATGTTGGTTATTTTCTTCTTGTTTTTGTTATTTTCTTAATATTTTAATTTTACATTTAATGCCTAAATTTATAATTTTGTTTACTTTTTGTAAGGATTATACGTATATTTTTGTAAGTTTTTTTTTTTATTTTTGTTTTTTTAGTATTAATAATTATTTTTATAAAGATTTCTTTTTTTTTTTTTCAATAATTTTTTAGATTTTTTTTTAACCTTGATAGGGTTGTATATTTCTTGTTTTCTAAGGTTTAGAGCCTAAACAATTAAATTATTTTAAGATTTTAACTATTTTATTTTTATTTTTTATTTACTTTTGTGTTTTAATAAAAATTTTGTTATAAACTTCTTTAGAATTTTCGAAAGAAAAGAAGTTTATAAAATTCATAAAGCCAAACATTTGGGTTTTTGTTTTTGTTTTTAATAATAAAATTTTTCTATGGTTAGAGATTTTTAACCTTAATTTTTGTTATTTTGCCAAAAATTGTTTTCTTTTTTTATTTTTAATATGTAAAAAATCTTTTATTATTAAGATTTTATTTTTGTTGTTTTTTTTTTTTCAATATAGTATACTTGTTTATTTTATTATTTTAAACATAAAATATTTTACATTTTATTAATTAAGAATTTTTATGCTTAAATAATTTCTTTGTATTTTTTCAAAAAAATGTTTTTTGTTTTTCTTCTTCTACAGTTTATTATATTAATATTTATTTATTAATTAATTATATTTTATATGCTTAAAAATATTGAAATAAAAATAGAAAAAAAGTAATAATTTTGCCAAAAATATTTACAAAAACCTATCTAAATAAAACGCTTGTGTTTAAAATTTATATTTAATATTTAGCCAAAAGTTTTTTTTTTTGTTTTTTTCTTTTAATTTTAAATTTTACATCCAAATCGTTTATATTTTTTATTAATCATAATTTTGTTTAATGAAATAGTTTTTTTCTTTTTTTTTTTTTTAATTAATGCCTAAATATTTTATAATTTTTAAAATGTATGTATGTTTTATTTATTAATCATATTTGTTTTTCTTTTCTTTTCTTTTTTTCGTAATTATAGCCAAAATGTTTTTATTTTAATAATTTTGTATAAAATCCAAAGTTTTGTTTTTGTTTTAGCGATTTTTTACATAAGTTCTTTGTAAATATTGTTGTTGTTGTCAAGCCTAAAAGTTTTGTTTTTTGTTTTTGTTAATTTTATTTTAAATTTTTAATTCAAAATTTGCATTTTTGTTTTAAGGGCCAAAAAAATAAAATTTATAATTGATTATTAGTCACCACTTTACTTGGAAAATTTTACGAATTTTTATTATTATTATTAATAATGTTTAAAAAAGAAATAATAAAAAAATGTGTGTGTGTTAAAGAAAATTAAATAAAATATAAATTATAATTATTCTTATTCAACATTTACGATTTAATTGTTATTGTTTGTTTAATTAGTCTCATCTATTGCAGTTGTTTTTGAGGTAGTTCAGTTACTATTGCAGTTTTTGAGTTATTTTGTTTTTTTTCTGTCTTTAGGTTTCGATTTTTCTTATTTTTTTATTACTATTTTATTGTTTCATTGAATTATATTCATTGTTTTTGATTGTTAGAGGGAGATTGTAAGTGAAAAATAAAATAAAATAAGTGAATATTAATTAGTTAAAGCTGGCATAAATGATTTAAAATGAAAACAAAATCATCAAATCATATATTAATAATAAAAAATTGAAATTTGTTTGCTTGAAAACTGCATTTTTAATTTAAATATAAAGTGTTGTAAGAAAGAATTAGAATCTGGTTTTACAAAATCTAAATTTTAAATCTATTATTATAGCCTCTGTTTAAGAAATTTATTTTAATAAATTCTTGTTTCCTATGCCAACTTTAACTTTCAAATTATGTAAATTTTTTGTATGTGTGTGTGTGTGTTTAGGAGCTTTTAACTATAAAATTAATTAAACATATTAGTATTAATATTAAACATAAACAAATTATAATAATAATAATAATAATTTACAACAATTCTGAGGTATATGAGTTCCTGTGCGTTTTGTTTTAGAAACAAAATAAAATTAAAAATAACTCTAAAATTAGCTTAAAAACTAAAAATAAACACAAGATATAATAATTAACAAAAATATATATTGTATGTATGTATGTTTCAAAAACCTTATCAAAATAAAAACGAATCATTTGTTTCACTTTACAAAATTTCTATAAAAATTACAAAAAAATAAAAAAATTCCATAAAATCACCTTAACGTATCCTTATAAAATAATAAAAAATTCAGACTCCTTGAGAACATTAAAGAGATTTTATAAAATTTTTTAATTTAATAAACATTTTTAAGGAAATATGTTTTAAACAAAACAAATGATTTTCATTTAATAAAAAAAATAGTTTTTTAAAAAATAATAAAGATTAAAATTAACTTAAATTATAAATTGAGGTAATTTAACGGTTTATTGTTGTTTTTGTTGTTATTGTTTAAACAATGAATACAAACTATTATTGTTTTTTATTTATTTTTTTCAATTTATTGAAATATTGCCTTATTTAAGTTTTCTTTAGTATTGAATTTTATGATTTACTTTAACATTTAATTCGAGCAAATTATTTATAAAGAAAAAAAATTGCATTTACATTTATTTGTATAAAATAATTACAAATTATATTACTAAACAAAAGAATAAAGTGAAAATAACTATTATATAAATGTTTAATATTAAGGATTAAAAATAATAATATGCAAATTATTTTCAATAATAAAAATTATAAACTTAAAATAAAGTTTTTAATTTTTATTATTGAATTTATTTTTGCTGATCACAGAACAAATGGTTTATAGTTATTTTGTTTTTTATTATTAATATTATTAATTTTAATTTATAAAAATTGTATATGTTTATGTTTCAATAATTAAAACAAAAATAAACAAGTTTGATTTTAATTTGATGATATTTTTGTTTTTTTTTTTTTTTCTATAAAACAAAATTCCCTAATCCAAGATCCAAGATTGAAAAACATTTAATTGCTGTCAAGCTTTTTAAAAGCAGGGCTTTTATTTGACATTTTCTTTATGTATTTTAGCATTTAATGGAAGATTTTAGAAATTCTTTGTATCTTGAGGAATTTTGTTTGTTTGAAAGAACTATTTTCTTTGACTATTGCAGCATGTAATTAAAATATGATTTCTTTATAGTTTTATTTGTGCTAATACCCTGTATAATATACATATATAGAGGATGAATTATAGTTTTTTTTTTTTTATTTTTTACTAAAATTATGGTAATTTATTTCCAGATTGAGATATTGTATAACGAACATTTGTAGCTTCAAATAAATTGTTTAAATATTAATCTATAGCTATAGTACATTTAAACACTGATCGCTACACGTTCGTTATTGTTTATTCTCAATCTAATTTGAAATTTTTTTGTAAAAGTTTTTAAATTTTATAAAAGTAAAAATGTAAGAAAATAAAAACATTATATTTGGCTATTTGTTGTTTGACGTTTTTTTTTTTATCTTGTTTTTGTTGGTTTTTTCATTAAAGGCTTCTTTAAGGTTCACAGAAACATAACGTTGGATATACTATATATTTTAATATATTTTATAAAATATTTTTGTTTATATATATATATTTATTTTTATAAATTACTATATAATTTTATTATTTATTATATGTATCATTTTATTTTTTTTAATTTTTGTTAAAAGAAAATTATATTATATTATTATTATATTTAAGTAATTATATATATTTTTTTTAATATATTTTCTCAAAAGAAAAAAAAAAAGTAAATAATAAAAGCGTAATTTACAAATTTTTCTTTTAATTTTTTTATTAATATTGCTTTAAAAATATTAAATCATAATTAAAAAAAAAAAAAAACTCAATTTGTAATATATTTTTTAAGCCGAAAAATGCAATTTTGAATTTTGTTTAAGTTGTATTTGTTATAACTTTTTAAAATTTTTATAAAGTTTGTGTTTCACAAAAAATTATAAAAGTTTTAAAAAGTTTTGTTTTTTTTTTCAGTGAAAAATGTTTTCCAAAGGGTGTTTGTGCCAAAGGGGATTTTGTTTGTTTGATTTTGATTTTTTTTCTTTAACATAAAAATTAAATTTAGTTTTATTTAAATTTAATTAAATTATTTTTTCTTAACAAGTTTCTATGAACGTTTTTGAATTGTATTTACTTTTTGTTAACTATATCTGCGTATTATTATTTTTTTTTTAATATTATTTAATGTTTAATGGTGGTTTTTTTATTTAAATATTTTTCTTAAGTTTGTTATTTTTTATTATTTAATATTTTATTTAATAAAAAAATTTAACTACTTTTTTTTAATATTTTTTAATATATAATTATAGAGGCACCCAATTTACCAATTCTTGTTTTAATAGTTTGTTGTTGTTGTGTTGTTGTTTTTTTGAAAATAATAGAAAATTATAGTTTTATTTTCATTTTTACCGGGTTATTTTTTTGTTATCACGTTTTGTTTGAATTTTGAATGCCAAAGTTTTGTTGAAATTTTGCGTTTTAAGTTGGTATAAGAAAGAAGTAAAATTTCGCAAATTTATTTAATATTTCTTGCTGATCATTCGAACATTAAATATCCGTATATAATGAAATACTTTTATAGTGTAAACGTCCTATGTAGGAATGACAAATTAAAGAAATTCTTAATAATTCGTTTTTATAAGTTTTCGAAATTAAAATTTTATATAAAATTAATTTCGAAAACTTTTTAAATATTTCTAAAAATAGTCATTGATACAATAAATTGCATACAATTTTCAAGCATTTCATAATACAAATAAAATATTCATTAAATAAAAGCTTAGTTTTGCTTCTGTCTTATACTTTTTTAAAATATAAATGAAAAATAACTTTTCAAAAGAAAATATATATATTTTTTTGCTTGTTAGATTTTTGAATTAGCCAAAAGTAGAGAGGGATGGATGATTTTTGTATTGTTTTAAATAAAAAAATAACTATAATGGATTGTGTATTGTGTTTTTTTGTTTTTGCCTACAGAGCTGGGAAGTAACATGATTTCATTATTCTATACAAATTCTTACTATATACAAACAAGTATAAGAATGAAGTTGAAACTTCTAAGCTCTGACTATTTTGTTTGTTTTGTGTTATAAAGAAAAAAAAAAGGTTAAAATTAAATTAACGAAAATATTGTTGTATTTATAAAGTTATTGCAGGTACTTGTGGTTACTATTATTTCTTTTTTCTTTCTTTTTTTGTTTGTTTATCAATTATAACTATTTTGTTTGTTTGTTTGTTTTATTGCTCTATTTTGTTTGTTGAAAATAATGCTATTGTAAGTATGTATGTATGTATGTTTGTAGTAGTATGTTTTTATGTATGTAAGTATGCCTATGTAATAATAATAACACTTATGGTGAAGTGAGATTTTCATAAATTTAAAATTAAAAAATAATAAGATATTGAAAAAGAAATAAAAATAAAATACTTTAAGGTTGCTGTTCCTTTTTTATAAATATAAAAAGAAAAACTTAAAAAAAAATAATAAAAATATATTTAATATTTATAACAATTGCATTTTAAAAATAACAAATAAAAAGAAGTTGTACTGCGTGTAATTTGAATTTGAATTTATGGAAGCATTTGTTGTTGTTGTTTTTTTTTTATCCGTATAAAAAAAAATGTTTTTAAATTATATTATTAGCTATTATTGTTATGGTTACTATTGCTGGTATTTTTTTTTTGTTTTTATTATTTTTTTGTTGTTGTAAAGACTATTGCAAATTGCTATTTGTTTTTAGTTTAGTTTTCTGTTGCTTTGATTATTTTCAGTTGCTTTTTAAGGTACTTTTGTAATGTTGCTCTGTGTGTGTTTTTTGTATGTTGTAAGTGTTTTCTTTATGTTGAAGTTTGTTTCTTTGTTTTAAAGGAAAAATTATTGCATTTGTTTATATTTTTTCTTATGAATTATTTTAGTTTTTCTTGTATATTTTTTTTTCGTTAATAAATAAAGTGAAAAATAAAAAAATTAAAATCATAATCAATCCAAAAACGTTCAAACTTTGTTTTGTTTAATTAAGTTTTTTCTTTCCATATTTTAACTATTTTCTGTGTTTTGTTTGTGTATGTTTGTTTTGTTTCTCTCGTAAGGCTTTTGTTTTAATCAATTTGTTTTTTTTATTTTATTATTATTACTTTAATTTCAATATGTAAATTCATGTTTTTGTCTAAAAAAAAAAAGAAGTTCACTTTAATATTTTTTGCATTTGTTTCATATTTTTTCCTTTCAATTTGTATAAAAAATACATAAATTATTTTTTATTTCCTTTAAAAAAAATTAGCACCCTGAAAACGATTTTTCAGTCGGATTCACTTATTTTTTTTTTCTTTGTTTTGTTTTTGTTTTATAGTATTATTACTTTCTTTGACTATAATTCTTTTAACGATTTCATATTTGTTTAAAATTATTATTTAATTAGTTTGAAACAACAATAAACATAAAAATTTGTTTAGAAAACAAAAGGTAATTTTACATGTTTCTTTTTTTTTTACATAAACTAATAAAGAAAACACTATTTGTTTAACAAAAAAATAAAATTTAAAATGCTTTTAGGCTTTAGTTTAGAACATTTTATCATTTTGGCGTTTTTCATTTGTTATTAACGCCCTATAAACTTATTTAAAGTTTGTTAGGTTTTAGTTTTTATTTGATTTATTTAACTCAGCAACAGCAGTTGCAACAGTAGTTATGTGGAGTTTCTATACAACGCTTTTGCGTTTCCACAATTCATTTTTTAACAGAGTGCAATTATTTTTCTTTTAATGAGGCAGATTTTTCTGGTAAAACGGCATTATCCTTTACGTTCTCATTGGCATTATCCTTAGATTCGGCATCATCTACTCTTTTAGAAGTTTCCTTAATAACGGCAGTTGATTTTAAATATTCTTCGACATCTTTAGCTTCGCTATCATCTTCTTTGGGTTTCTTTGTGGGTGATTTTGTAAAATCGAGAGGTTTGTCATCGTAGACCTCCATGACTTTGTTATCCTGTTGTTGTTGTTGTTGTTCTGTAATTGTTTCTTTGGCAGCATTACTATTAATGGAAGTTTCCGATTCCAAATCCTCTTCTTCCCTGGATTCACACATGTCAGAGGCATTAACCTCGGCTGATGTATCCATGGATGTTTCGGTTTCGGTGGTTTCTAAAACTTCCATTTCATGGGATGAATCATGTTTAGCCAATTTCTGTGGAGTGGAGGTCATTTCGGGTCCCTTGTTAACTTGAAGATTTAGGGATACCTCTGGACTTAAAATATCAGAAGATGATGTTGTTGTTGTAGATATTGTTGTTGTAACATTCGAAGATAATGAAGTAAATGTGGGCGCTGCTAAAGATGTGTTCATATTTGCATTTGTAGATGTTGTTGTTGATGTTGTGGTGTTGGTATTAGTTGTTGTTGCCGCTTCACGTCTCTGCATACATTTCTCTAATGCCATTTTTAAAGATTTACGTTTACGTTGTTTAGCCTCTTCCTTTTGTGCACTCATAACTACTGCTGCCGCCGCTGTTGCGGCCGCATCCTATTGTGAATGATTAGCGGCCGCTGCTGCAGCGGCAGCTACTGATGCTGGTGCAATGGTGGCGCCAGCACTTAAACCGATCTCTTGTTTATGTTCTCGAGCAATGTGACGACGTACTGTGTTGTTACGGGTAAAGGTGCGTGAACAGAAAGGACATGGTACTCGTATGCCTTGATGGCGCTGCCGTATATGGGCTCTCAGATTTGTTTCATAACCATATAAACGATCGCAATACAAGCATTTTAGTTTTTTGCCTTTAAATTTTGAGTTAAAAAAAAAGAAAAAGTTTTGGAACATATAGTATCATCTAATTTTTTTTAAACAAATTTGTTGTTTTGCTTAATTTAAAATTTTTATTTGGTTACTTACCATCAGCTGTATTCACCATACCACTGTTTTTATTATTCAATTTGGTGGCATTCCACACATTTAACATATCGGCGGGAGCTATTGAAGCCGCTAAGCTGCCGGGTAATGTACCATCAGAATTTTTCAGACTCTCCAACAAAGCGGTAGGTGTGGTGGGTGAGGTATTTGAGGTGGGTGGTGGTGGAGGTGAATAATTTGAATTTTCCAATTTGACTCGTAAATCTTCTGCACAATTCTGATAGAGATAAATAAAAGTAATAATTAAAATTGCACCTAAAATATTATACATTTACTAGCAGATATATACATACTTCTCTTGATTCATCCAAATCATCATGGTCATCATCATTATTAGCCTCTTTTGTACTGCCATTATTACGCTCCGACTTAACAGATCTGTCCAAATTGCTGGGCGCATTTCCGTTGCCACCCGTAGTGCTGGGACTGTGATTATCGAAACGACTGTAAATATATTCCAAAATATTCATTTTACTTAAAATTTAATTCTTTTATTTTCCTTTTGATTGTCACAAAAATTCACCTTGATTGCGGTGAGGCTCTTTCCGAGTGCATGGTATCAGCTTCGGTTGGAGCCGTTGATGAAGCACTAGACGATGGCCTATGATAGGGAGGTTTGCTGATTGGACTTGGACATTCAGAAGGATTTTTGGAGCCATCTCGTAAGACACTACCGCGGACTTCCTGTTCGGCATAGGGGCTACGGAGGGCACGCTTGCGCAGTGGTTCATAGGACATGGGACGATGATACATGGGCGGCACATATGAAGGCATAGCTCCCAACGTTGAGCTGCTCGGGTGCATTAGCGAATCGCATTCTTGTTTCAAACTATTGGTAGAACCACCGAGATGGTGAGCGGCGCCAGCACCACTACCTAGACCAGCGGCAGAACCACCACCTATATTGTTGTTGCTACCCAAACCCACGGCACCGGGAGGACCTGCGATAATACCACTACCGCTGCTGGGACAGCGATCTGGCATACCTATACCGCCACCACCACCGCCGCCTGGAGCATTTATGCCTCCGGCAGGACTATTCATATTAACAGCTCCAATACCAGGACCACTTAAATTCCCATTTCCACCGCTTATACTGTTGCGTATACTGCGACGTCCATTGGGCGAGTCCAAAGCCGAAGACTCAATGTGTTGTTGGGCCTGTTGAGCAGCCAAACGTCCTGTTTCTGTTGATAAACCTTTTACCTAATCGAAAACAAAAATAAAAACTTATGAATAAAATATTCTCTCAGTGTAATATACTCATACTAACCTGTAAATTTTCGGCAGATTTCAGAAAACTATTTAGAGCCTCCTGTGATACATGAACTTCACCTTTGTACATAAACTCTAGCAAAGCGGCCATATTGTCGGACGATGTAGCCTCTAATATAACCACACATTGTCCATTTGTGGGTGTAGTCTCGAAGAGATCGGCAAACTTTTTCGAACATGCTGCCAATATTAATTTGTGAGCCTTAAAAACTGTGCCTATTAATGAAAAATGAAATTATAAAGAAAATTATTTCAAATTCGAAACTAAAATTTAATTCAAATTGATTTCTTACTATAAAATTCTCCTATAAATATGCTATTATTTTTGTATATTTATTAAATTTTAAAACTTTCCAATGCTTGTTAAATATTAACATAGACATAATCTTAAAATGTTAGAGAAACCTTCCTGAAGAAAAACATTAAACCAGTACTTTTGATTTAAACTGCAGTATTTTATCCCCATATTTTTTGAATTAAAAAAAAAAAAAATTCAAAAACAATTACTCTAACAGCAGGATTTTATTTATGTGTGAGTGTTTTTTCAACTGTGCCTTTCAGATGTACTTGCACGCACATAGTTGACAGCTGTTAAATTTTCCCACATTTTCCCCAAAGGATTTTTGTTTTACGAAAAAAACTCACTATATACTTTCACTTGTTCTTGAGTTTAGTTTTCAAATAACGAGCAATAGATTTGTAAATCATAGAGTTTTTTTTGTAGTATAAGTCTAAGTCTGTGTTTGTATCTGTTGACAACTGTCGACCTGTCATTTCAAATTTTCTTAAGTAAAAAGTTTGTTAAAATACAACAAGTGCCCCATAAACAATGAAGAGACAAGAAACTTTAAAAAAAAGAAATCATTTTTTTTTTTGTTTTTGTAAATTATTATATAAGCATGAAATTTTTCTTACATCTTTTTCTGTTTAACAAATGTTGGGTACATTAATGAGAATTTTGAGAAAAGAAAATTTCAATTTCGTACTTATAAGATTGCAAAAAAGTATTTTTATTTAGGGATTTTTTTAATTACTAAATGTTCATTCTAAAGGATATTTTTTCAAAAATTTCAAACCATTTGATACGAGAAAGTATTTCAAAAATATGAAGGTCGAGAACACAATTAAATTTTTCTTAAGTGTGTTATACATAATAATTAAATTGAAGAATCTTTCAGATTTTAGTTTTGAGTTTGAACAATTTTAAAATTTTGAATGGTACCAAAAACGAACTTCTATTTTGGTACTTTGCAATTCTTAGCCATTTTCTATTTGTACATTTCTAACATAGATTTTCAAGTGAAATGTTTTGCCGGTTGTTGATTTTTATTTTCAGTTTCTTTATACCTGTCAGAGATGAATAAATATATTACCCACTCTTTTCCTTTAATGGCGAAGTTAAGTATATAGAGAAGACAAAAACAAAATAAATAAAATATTACCCTCCAGCTGGGTTTTTCCTTAAGATGTTTATGGACCAAAAGTTCAAAAGCAAAAACCATTCATAAGAAAATGTCGATAATTTCTCTTCTTACATTACAAAGTTTTGTATGTATGTATGTATGTATGTATGTATGTATGTATGTATGTATGTATGTATGT
>MINK01004474.1:0-12226 GCA_001735545.1 Phormia regina
ATAAATAAAATTTATGGTGAATTTTCTATAAATAAAATTTATGGTGAATTTTCTATAAAAGAATTATTGTGAATTTTCTATAAAAAAAATTTGTCGTGAAATTTCTATAAAAAAAATGTGTCGTGAATTTTCTATAAATAAAATTTATGGTAAATTTTCTAAAAAAAAAATATCGTGAATTTTCTATAAAAAAAAAATTATCATGAATTTTCTATAAAAGAAATTTATCGTGAAGTTTCTATAAAAAAAAATTATCGTGAATTTTCTATAAAAAAATTGTCGTGAATTTTCTATAAAAAAAAACAATTATCGAAAATTTTTTATAAAAAACGAACGATAAAAAGTTTTGTTTTTATAGAAAATTTTCGATAAAAAGTTTCGTTTTTTTTTAAAGAAAATTTTCGATAAAAAGTTTCGTTTTTTTTTTTAAGAAAATTTTCGATTAAAAGTTTCGTTTTTTTAAAGAAAAGTTTCGTTTTTTTAAAGAAAATTTTCGATAAAAAGTTTCGTTTTTTTAAAGAAAATTTTCGATAAAAAGTTTCGGTTTTTTTAAAGAAAATTTTCGATAAAAAGTTTCGGTTTTTTTAAAGAAAATTTTCGATAAAAAGTTTCGGTTTTTTTTAAGAAAATTTTCGATAAAAGTTTCGTTTTTTTAAAGAAATTTTTCGATAAAAAGTTTAGTTTTTTTTAAAGATAATTTTCGATAAAAAGTTTCGTTTTTTTTAAAGACAATTTTCGATAAAGTTTGTTTTTTTTTTTAAAGAAAATTTTTGATAAAAAGTTTCGTTTTTTTTTTAAAGAAAATTTTCGATAAAAAGTTTCGTTTTTTTTAAAGAAAATTTTCGATAAAAATTTTCGGTTTTTTTTTTTAAAAATTTCGATAAAGTTTCGGTTTTTTTAAATAAAATTTTCGATAAAAAATTCGGTTTTTTTAAATAAAATTTTCGATGAAAAAAATAAATAAAAACAATTATTATGAATTTTATAAAAAGAAATTATCGTAATTTTGTATAAAAAAAATATCAAAAATTTTCTATAAAAAAAATTTGTCGTAAATTTTCTATATAAAAAAATTATCGTGAATTTTCTATAAATAAAATTTATGGTGAATTTTCTATAAATAAAATTTATGGTGAATTTTCTATAACAAAAAGAGAATTTTATCGTGAATTTTCTATAGAAAAAAGAACTTTTTTTATCATGAATTTTCTATAAAAAAATTATCGTGAATTTTCTACAAAAAAATTATCGTAAATTTTCTATAAAAAAAAAATTCGTGAATTTTCTATAAATAAAATTTATGGTGAATTTTCTATACAAAAATTTATGGTGAATTTTCTATAAAAAAAAGAAAATTCACCATTTTCTATAAAAAAAGAAAATTTTTATCGTGAATTTTCTATAAAAAAAAACTTTTTTTTATCATGAATTTTCTATAAATAATTATCGTTAATTTTCTATAAAAATTCTATAAAAAAATTATCGACAAAATTTTATAAAAAAATTATCGAAAATTTTCTATAAAAAAATTATCGAAAATTTTCTATAAAAAAAATTATCGAAAATTTTCTATAAAAAAAATTATCGAAAATTTTCTATAAAAAAAATTATCGAAAATTTTTATATAAAAATATTTAATTATATCTATAAATGAAAATTTTTATAAAAAATA
The DNA here is from genome assembly GCA_001735545.1 of Phormia regina. Classification (NCBI taxonomy): domain Eukaryota; kingdom Metazoa; phylum Arthropoda; class Insecta; order Diptera; family Calliphoridae; genus Phormia; species Phormia regina. The sequence goes on from MINK01004474.1 coordinate 1,673, forward strand.
ATATTGATCGTAAAATTCCTATAAAAATAAAATTTATCGTAAAATTTTCTATAAAAATAAAATTGATCGTAAATTTTCGATAAAAAGAAAATTGATCGTGAATTTTCGATAAAAAGAAAATTGATCGTAAATTTTCGATAAAAAGAAAATTGATCGTAAATTTTCTTTAAAAAGAAAATTTATCGTAAATTTTCTATAAAAAGAAAATTGATCGTAAATTTTCTTTAAAAAGAAAATTCTGCGTAAATTTTCGATAAAAAGAAAATTGATCGTAAATTTTCTATAAAAAGAAAATTGATCGTAAGTTGTCGATAAAAAGAAAATTGATCGTAAATTTTCTATAAAAAGAAAATTTATCGTAAATTTCCTATAAAAAGAAAATTTAGCGTAAATTTTCTATAAAAAGAAAATTTTGCGTAAATTTTCTATAAAAAGAAAATTTATTGAAATTTCGAAATTCGGTTTTATAAGAAAATTTCCATTAATTGTCCTTAAAAGAGAATTTCTAATAATTTTTTTTTTCCTTCCAGATGATGACTTGACTTCTGCTGATGAAATCATTTCTCACCCCAGAGTTGCCAGAAGTTTAATAAAAAAAATAGAAAACAAAAAATCATCTCTGCTAAAATATCCATTTGGCAGAGATAAAATTGTGTTGGGAAGTCAAAATGATCCGGCTGTTTATGAATCATCTGGTTATCATGTTGTTGTTTTACCAGCAACAAGACCCAAATTTTCTTCGGGATTTTCTCATGTAGGACAAATATTTGGAGGAAGTGGTAATATAATAGGCAGTGGCGGTGGAGCTTTAGGTGAGTCAAAAGTTTTGAATACAAATAAAAAATACTGAAAATATATTTATCTTCATAATTTGAAGATATTAAATCTCCTTTGGGAGACCTTTTAGGTGGCACCATTGAACAATTTCCCATAACAGTGGGTCATGTTACTGGTGGCCTGGTAACAACTAAAAGAGCTTTCTTGCAAGCTTTAATTGAGGGCGGTATAGCAGCTCTCAAGTTTCCTGGTGGTTTATTACCCAATAAAGAATCGCTTTTGCAATCTTTATTGGATAATGGAGCTTTGGAATTATTCAAATTCCCCATAACGGATGCAGCTGGTTTTATTTTGAAAACTCAACAGGAATTCTTAAAAGCTTTATTGGATGGAAATTTAGCGAAACTTCAATTTCCCTTAACTGATCAAGCGGGTGGTGTATTAAGAAGCAAAAGAGATTTATTGGAAGCTTTATTAAGTAAAGGAGGTATAGCCTCCACCATAACAGCGGGTGGAATATTACAAGATCCTGGTTTATTGGGGGATTTGACATTAACAGGCTTAGGAGGAAATTTGTTGACTAACAAAAAGGGTCTATTACAAGCTTTGTTGGAGGGAGGTTTATCGGCTATTAAATTTCCCGCCCATATAGCTTTACAAACCCAAGAAGCTCTCTTAAAGCCTTTGTTAGATGGCGCTGCTTTAAACTTATTTAAATTTCCTTTAACCGATGCTGCTGGTTGGATTATTAAAACTAAACAGGATTTTTTAAAAGCTTTATTGGATGGCTCATTAGGAAAGCTAAAGTTTCCTTTAACCGACAAAGCGGGAGATAAAGTGGAAAGCAAAACAAATCTCTTGCAAGCTTTATTAGAAGGCGAAGGCTTTTCTTCGATAACAGAAATAACCGGAACTTTAGAAGATCTTTTAGCGGGAGGTAAATTACCTATATCGGGCATAGCGGGTGGTTTGTTTAAAGATAAAAAGGAACTATTGCAAGCTTTAATTCAAGGCGGTTTAACAGCCTTAAAACTACCAGGTGGAGCCATTTTACGCAACCCCGAAGTACTTTTGCAAGCTTTATTTGATGGTCGTATATTGGATTCTTTCAAATTTCCCTTAACTGATGCTGCCGGTTTTATTATAAAAACTAAACAAGATTTCATAAAAGCTTTGCTAGAAGGAGATTTATTAAAGCTTAAATTTCCCCTAAAAGATAAAGTGGGAGGAGTTTTAAATAGTATAACAGAACTTTTGGAAGCTTTATTAGATGGTAAAGGTTTTGCCCCCATCACCGATATAGTGGGTGGCATATTGGGAGGAGAAATGCAAGGAGCTTTATTGCCTATTAAATTTCCTCTCACCGATGTGGCAGGTTTGATAATAAAAGGCAAGGCAGACTTATTAGCTTTATTGTTAAAAGGAGGTTTAGAAGCCTTAAAATTTCCGATAAGAAATATTATGGGACAAATTCTTGAAGGACCAGAAGATTTATTAAAAGCTTTAATTGAGGGAGGAGCTTTAAATTCGTTAAAATTTCCTTTAACTGATGCTACGGGTGAGCTGCTCAGAACTCCTCAAAACTTATTGGATAGCTTAATAAGTGGCACCATCTTTGGGAGTTTAAAATTTCCCTTAACTGATAAATTGGGTGTAGTGTTCAATGGCCCGGAAATGTTATTGGCAGCTTTATTTGATGAAGCAGCTTTAGCCAATTTAAAATTTCCTTTAAGAACCTCTAATGGTTTAGTTTTAAGAGGAAAACCTGATCTCTTAAAAGCTTTACTACAAGGAGGTTTAGCTTTAATAAAATTTCCTTTAACGGATGTCGCGGGCAAGGTATTACAAGGATCGCCAGATTTATTGGGCTTGTTGTTTACGGCGGCCAAGAAAATTTTATTGGATAAACAATCTCTGCTGAAAGTTTTATTGGCTGGTGGTTTGCCCGCTTTAAAATTTCCCATAACTGATATATCGGGCCTTATATTACATGAAAAAGCTGATATATTGGGAGCTTTAATAGATGGTGATGCTTTGGATAATTTAAAATTTCCTTTAACCACTGGAGCGGCTAATGTACTCAAAAACAAAAATGATTTGCTGCAATTTTTACTGGAAGGTGGTTTAGATAATTTGGAATTTCCTTTAACTAGTTACAGGGGCGTAATAATGTACAATGAAGCTGATTTATTGGATAATTTATTTGATGCCAGTGCTTTAAAGGGCTTAAAGTTTCCCCTGAGAGATAGAGGAAGAAAGTATCTAAAAGATAAAGAAGCTTTAATACAAGCTTTAATAACAGGCAGCTTAAATTTTCCTTTAACTGATAAAAGCGGAGAAATTTTGGAGGACTTATCGGAGTTATTGGGTCTACTATTTGATGCTGAGGCCTTGGCTTCTTTAAGCTTTCCTTTAACTGATGCTAATAAGGATGTTATAAATGATAAAGCGGATTTGTTGGGAGCTTTAATAAATGGCGGTTTAACAGCTTTAAATTTCCCCTTAACTAATGGTCAGGGGAGAGTTTTAAAAACCAAATTGGATTTATTAAAGACCTTATTTGAAGGCAGTATTTTATCGGTTTTGGAATTTCCCATAGGAGGCATAGCAGGTGGTGTTAGCAAAGATAAATTATCGTTTTTGCAATCCCTACTAGGAGATAGTTTATCTTTGGGAAATTTCCCTTTAACAAGTTTAGTGGGAGGAGTTTTAAAGGATAAACAAACACTATTGGAAGCTGTTTTAAAAGGAGGCTTGGCCGCCTTTAAATTTCCTATAACAGATGCTAAAGGCAAAATATTTAATACTAAATTAGACGTTTTATCCAACTTATTTGATCAAGGAGCTTTAAAAGGTTTACAATTTCCTCTAACAGATGCTTTAGGAGCTTTGGTTCCTCACAAACAGGATTTATTGCAATCTCTATTAAATGGTGAAGTTTTAAATTTCCCTTTAACCGATATAACTGGTAGAGTTTTAAAATCAAAAGTAGGTCTTTTGGGAAAGCTACTTAGTGCTCCCGCTTTGGCAGCTTTCAAGTTTCCCTTTACTGATGCTGCAGGAAAGGTAGTAAAAGATTTAAATTCCCTTTTGGAAATTGTGATAAATGCTGTATTATCTTTACTAAAACCCATAACTAATACTGTAGGAAAAGCTTTAAATGGTTTAGAAGAACTTCTCTATATAACTTTAGAGGATAAAGCTTTAACGAATTTAAAGTTTCCCTTAATTAATAAAGAGGGTATTCAAATAAAAGATAAATTTAATTTATTAGAACATTTACTAGAAGGAGCTTTTAAATCCTTACAATTTCCTTTAACTAATAAAGCTGGCCACATATTTAATAATAAATTAGAGCTTTTATTAAGTTTATTTGACTCGGGAGCTTTAAAGTCTCTTAAATTTCCCTTAAATGATGCTAAAGGCAAATTAATACGAAATAAAGCAGCTTTATTGGATTTATTACAAAAAGGACAGTTGAAAACTTTAAAATTCCCCTTAAAAGATAAGGCAGCTAAAGTTTTAAAAGTGCCCCAGGAAATAATACAAAATTTATTTAGTACGGAAGCTTTAAAGGCATTAAATTTCCCTCTAACTACAGCCACAGGTATGATTGTTAAAAATGTAAACGATTTTATAGAGCTGCTAATAAGTCAAGGTTTATTGGAGCTTAAATTCCCGCTCACCGATTCCCTCGGCTCTATAGTAAAGGATAAGCAAGATTTTCTTTTAAATTTAATCACCCAAGGTTTTTCATTAACTAATTTTCCCTTAAAAGATTTATTGGGTGATATTTTAAAGGATAAAAATAATTTATTGGAAATTTTATTGGATAAGGGGTTTGAAAGCTTAAAATTCCCCTTAACTTCAACAACGGGCTCTAAAATAAATAACAAATTGGATTTATTAAATGAGTTATTCGAAGGTGGTTTATTGTCTTCTTTACAATTTCCCTTAAGTGATGTTAAGGGTTTAATTTTAAAAACTAAAAAAGATCTTTTGGCGGCCTTATTAAATAAAGAAATTTTAAATTCTTTACAATTTCCCTTATCGGATTCTACGGGCAAAGTTTTAAAAGCTAAAGCTGATCTTTTGGGTCTTTTGCTTAATGCAGAAGCTTTACAGGCTATCAAGTTTCCCTTAAGCGATGTCTCAGGCAGAATTTTAAAAACTCCTAAAGATCTTTTGGAAACTTTAATAGAATCTGTAGTAAAAGCTTTAAAGCCTCTAACAGATAGTGGTATAGATAATCCTTTCCCGGATACTCCTGATCTTTTGTACAATCTAATGGAAGGTAATATTTTGGATGCTTTCGATTTCCCCTTAACGGATACAACAGGAGATGTTTTTGAGGATAAATTTGCTTTGTTGGAATTTCTTATAGATTTGGGTTTCACTAATCTTAAATTTCCTTTAACCAATTCGCAAGGAAAAGTTTTCCCTAAACTACAAGATCTTTTATTATTTTTAATAGATGAAGGTCTTTTATCTTCTTTAAAATTCCCTCTTACCGATGCTAATGAACATATAATAACAGATAAACATGCTTTAGTTAATACACTCTTTAAAGGTAAATTAACAGCCATAAAATTCCCCGTTAAAGATGCTGCCCAACATATTTTAAAAGATAAAGAGGAATTGTTTTTAAGTCTATTGGATTATGAGACCTTAAATGCTTTAGGTTTTCCTTTAAGGGATCAAATGGGTTCAATTTTGAAAGATAAACAAGACTTAATAGAAAATGTTTTTATGGGGGGATTGAAGGCCTTGAAATTTCCTTTAACTGATAATAAGGGTACTATTTGGGATGCACCATTAAACATGATAATGGAACTTTTGGAGGCAGGATTACCTTTGGCTAATATACCTTTAGAGCATCTTATGGGTGATATAACAGGTCTAGGAGATCTGGGTCTTGAGGGTGAAATGAGTGATCTTATTAAGAATAAATCTTTTATATTGAAAATGCTTTTGGAACAGGTTTTATCTGCTCTCAAGTTTCCTTTAACAAATGCTGCTGGTGATATTGTTAAAGATAAAAAAGATTTGTTATTCCATCTAATAAATAAAGGAGCTTTAGCTTCTCTACAATTTCCCCTAACAGATAAAGCTGGTGTTATAATAAAAAATGTCGAAAAATTAATAGATTTTCTTTTAAATTCCACAGCTTTGGACTCATTACAATTTCCCTTAAAAGACCCCAATGGACAAGTTTTGCCTGGTCTAACAGATCTCATAAGTTTGCTATTTGATGCTAAAGCTTTAAAAGCTTTAAAGTTTCCCTTAACTGATGTAAAAGGAATAGAAATAAAAAATATTAAAGCTTTATTGGAATATGTTTTAGACAATTTTTCGCCTCCAGCAACTGATATAGAGTCTGATATAGACCTTATAACGGGAGGTTTATTAAAAGATAAAAAGTCCTTATTACAAGCTTTATTACAAGGAGGTATAAATGCCATAAAAATACCCGGTTTAACAGGTTTACTAAAAACCAAAGCGGAACTTATAATGAACTTATTTGATAATGATCACTTAAAGGCTTTTAAATTTCCCTTAAGCGATAATGGGGGTTTAGTTTTACCCAATAAACAAGCTTTTCTAAAAGCTTTATTAAATGGTGGTCTAGCTAAAATCAAATTTCCTTTAACTGATAATGCGGGTGGAATTGTAAATGATAACAAAGAGCTTTTAAATGCTTTACTAAATGGTGAAGGTTTTTCGATTATTTCTTCACCCATAACAGATGTAGTGGGTGGCATAATAACTGGTGAAGCTCAAGGAGCTTTATTACCTATTAAATTTCCTCTCACAGATAAAGCGGGTCAAATATTAAAAGGCAAAATGGATTTATTGGCTTTACTGCTAAAGGGAGGCCTACAAGCTATACAATTTCCCTTAAGCAATAATGTTGGAGTCATTTTCAAACAACCTTTAGATCTTTTGAAATATTTATTAGAAAAAAGCTCTCTTAAAGATCTCCAATTCCCCTTGACAGATGTTAAAGCTAATATAATTAAAACACCACAAGATTTTTTGCAAAAACTTATTAAAGGAGATCTTTTTAAAATTCTCCAATTTCCTTTAATTGATTCAACGGGCAAAGTTTTAAATGCACCCACTACTCTCTTGAAATCTCTCTTTGATCCTGAAACCTTAAAAGCTTTAAACTTTCCTTTATCCTCGTCAAATGGTGTGATATTAAAAGATAAATCGGATTTAATTAAATCTTTTCTAGAGGGAGGTTTATCTTTATTACAATTTCCCTTAAAAGATAATTCAGGAAAAATTCTCGAGAGCCAAGAAGATTTTATGTTTTCACTCTTTGAGGCGGTAAAGAAAATTTTACAAGATAAACAATCACTTTTAAATATTTTACTGCAAGGATCTTTACCTTCCCTAAAGTTTCCCATAACTGATGTGGCTGGTAATATTTTACACGATAAAACAGATCTCTTATTAGCTCTCATAGACGATGAAGCTTTAGAGTTTCTCAAATTGCCTTTGACAGATGCTGAGAGTAATATTTACCATAATAAAAATTATTTGTTACACTTTTTCTTAATTAAAGGTTTAGAAGCTTTAGAGTTTCCTTTAATTACAAAAGCTCGTGTAATATTAAATAATGAGGCTGATCTTTTAGATGCTCTCTTTGATGAGAGTGCTTTGGCAGATTTAGAATTTCCTTTAACAGATAATGAGGGAGATATTTTAAAAGATAAAGAAGCTTTAATACAATTGTTATTACAGGGCAACTTACAATTTCCTTTAACTGATAAAACAGGGGAAATTCTACAAGATCTTTCAGAGCTTTTGGCTTTATTATTGGATAAAGATGCTTTGGCGGCTCTAAACTTCCCTCTAACCGATGCTAATAAAGAGCATTTAAATGATAAATCAGATCTTTTGGCTATTTTATTAAATGCTGGTTTATCTGGCTTAAAGTATCCTTTAACTAATGCTGCTGGTTTGGCTTTAAAAAATAAAGAAGAACTTTTTCAATCCTTGTTCGATGGCAGTATTTTGGCAGCTTTAGAATTTCCTATAGGAGGCATAGCGGGTGGCATAACTAATGACAAGTTATCCTTTATACAATCCTTATTAAGTGGCAGCTTATCCATAACAAACTTTCCTTTAACAAATTTAGTGGGAGGAGTTTTTAAAGACAAACAAGCTTTATTGGAAACAATAATAAAAGCTGGTTTGGAGGCTTTTAAATTTCCCATAACTGATGGTCAGGGTGGAGTTTTTAACAACAAAATAGATGTTTTGAAAGCTTTATATGATAAGAGTGCCTTGGCTTCTCTTAAATTTCCCTTAACAACAGCCAATGGTCTTAAATTAAAAGACAAATTAATGTTATTGCAAAAGCTTTTGCTTGAAGAGCCTTTAGCATTTCCCTTAACTGATAAAATAGGGGCCGTAGTAAAATCTAAAGCTGGTCTTTTGGCTAAATTAATTAATGCTGAAGCTTTGAAAGCTTTTAAATTTCCTTTAACAGATGCTAAAGGTTTAGTGATAAAAGATTTAAAGTCTCTATTAGAAACTGTGCTTAATTTGGTATTATCACTCATAAAACCTATAACAAATAATGTAGAGGGAGCCTTAAATAATGTACCTGAGCTTTTGAATATATTATTAAAGGGTAAAGTTTTAGCTTCACTCAAATTTCCCTTAACAAATTCCGAGGGAAAAGTTTTCCCAGACAAAGTTGCTTTAATGGAAGCTCTAGTGGAAAAAGCTTTAGACCAACTTAAATTTCCCTTAACAAATAGTGTGGGTAAAATTTTAAGAACTAAAAAAGATCTTTTAATAACTCTATATGATGCTAGTGATTTATCCTCCTTAAAATTTCCCTTAACAGATGCAGGTCATAAAGTTTTAAAAAATAAACATGCTTTAGTAAAAGCTTTAATGGAAGCTGGCCTATGGGGACTTAAATTCCCCATAACAGATGTAGCCGGTCAAGTAATAAATGAAAAAATTGATTTCTTACAAAAGCTTTTGGATGATAAAACTTTAATGGCTTTACGTTTTCCCTTAACAGATGTTAGTGGTAATATTTTGTGTTCGAAACAAGATTTTATTCAATTCATTTTAAATGTGGGTTTAGAAGCTTTAAAGTTTCCTTTAACCGATATTAAGGGAACAATTTTAAAGGGTAAAACTGATTTTGTTAATGATCTTATAGAAGGAGGTTTATCTCTTAACAATTTGCCTTTAAATGAATTATTAGCAGATGTTTTAAAGGAAACAGAAGATTTACTAAATTCCATAATTAACACAGGCTTAGGTTCTATAAAGTTTCCTTTAATTAATCAAGCACAAGATGTTATCAAAGATAAAGCAGACTTTTTATTAAAATTAATTGATTCGGGAGCTTTAAGCTCCTTAAAGTTTCCCTTAATAGATATAACAGGTTTAACACTAAAAAATAAACAAGATTTATTAAAGTTTTTATTAAATAAAGAGCTTTTGAATACCATAAACTTTCCTCTAACTGATAAAGCTGGTCGCGTTTTAAAAAGTTCTAAAGAACTTTTGGATTTACTTTTTGATGCTCATGCTTTAATTAACTTAAAGTTTCCTTTGACAAATAAATTGGGTGAAACTTTAAAAAATCCTTCAGCTTTATTGCAAACTTTATTAAGTAAAATTTTAAATCCTGTAAAGGATTTATTAACTCAAACTCCAGATCTTTTACAAACCCTTTTAAGTCCAACAGCTTTGGGTTCTTTTAAATTTCCCTTAACTGATATTAAAGGCACAGTATTAAAGAATAAATATGATTTAATAGAAATTTTAATTGCGGCTGGCCTACCCTCCCTCAAGTTTCCCATAACAAATTCGTTTGGCATTCAATTTAATTCTTTAGAAGATATTTTATCTCTTTTAATAGATAGTGGGGCTTTAGACTTTTTAAAATTCCCTCTCATTGATGCAGAACAAAATATTTTAGAGGATATAAATGATTTAGCAAAAATTCTTTTCGAAGAAGGTTTATCCCGGCTTAAATTCCCCATAAACGATAAAGCGGGTCATGTAATAAAAAGTAAACCTGATTTATTAAAAATTCTATTTGGTGAGAAATCCTTAGCTGCCCTAGGATTTCCTTTAACTAATGCTGCGGGATCTGTCTTCAAAACTAAACGTGAAGTTTTAGATACTTTATTGTTAGCGGGTTTATTTGATTTGAAGTTCCCCTTAAAGGATATTGAGGGAAATATTTTAAAGGATTCCCATGATTTTATTTTAGATCTTATAGATAATGGTTTATCAATAGGAAATCTTCCTATAATTGATTTTAAAGAAGGAGTTTTAAAGGATAAAGATGATTTCTTTAAAGCTATTTTGGAGGACAGTTTAAAGAACTTAAAGTTCCCTCTAACTAATGTGGCAGGTGAAAGTTTAAAAACTCCTTTGGATTTATTAAATTTACTATTTGAGGGTAGTCCTTTAACAACTATAGAGTTTCCCTTAATCGATACCGAAGGAGAAATAATAAAAGACAAACCGACTTTGTTGAAAGCTCTATTAAATGGTGACCTTTTGGCCTCTTTAGAATTTCCCTTAACCGATAATGCAGGCAGAGTTTTAAAAACAAAAACAGATATTTTGGGTTTGTTACTAAATGGCAAAGCTCTAACGTCTTTGAAATTCCCTCTAACTGATGCGCAGGGTGAAATTTTAAAAAATACTAAAGCTTTATTGGAAAGCTTGTTAAGTAAAGTTTTAAAACCGGTTACTGATATAGTAGAAGATGTCTTGGATGGAGCT